>JAOTON010001120.1:0-71997 GCA_034440635.1 Lepas anatifera
GAAGGTCAAAAATATCCCAAGCTTTACCCTAGTATACGTTTTTATGGATGGCGAGGTGTGAGCACCTGTTATTAACGTTATAGTTCTCGATATTATATTTGGCCAGATACCCGTATTTAGCGAGGCAGAATAAGTTTCAAGTTTCAGGTCCTGTAAAACCAATGTGGTACGCTAGCGGAAGAAAATATTGATGTTTTTCCGGGTTCCAAACAAATCTCAAGCGCATCGCATACATTTGATATCAATTCTAGAAAGTCATTTTTGGCATTTTCGTCCGGTTTCTTAGGCCCGCTGCATCACTGTGCGCAGCCCGGCTCCCGCAGAGGCGGGTCCAGGCCCCTGCTCCCACCTCTGACTTCTCCGCTCCCGGCACATCTCCCACAGATCCCGGACTTGCTGAGCCGATGTAACCCGCACCGGGGGGAGAGTACTGGGACAGCTTGAACGCTGGGATCCCCGTTGTGTGTGAACGCTGACCACACCAGTCCTTTACCTTACATGGTGAGAAGCTCACTGAGCAGTTCAGAGCTTTTCTTTGTGAGGGACTGATATAAACAGCCTCTGCTCTGGCGGAGTGTTTCTATGGCGGAGTTTTGTCCGCTCTCGGTAGATGTATCTGAGGTCGCGGTCGACAAACGCCCAAATCACCATGTCGCACATAGTCCATAAATATATCCATCCGTGGCCAATATTACAAAAATGCAGCTTTTTCTAAATTATTTTTGAGTTAATATACTGATAGGGAATTCTTCACTGCGCTTGAAACAGGCATGGCAAACACAAACCGTGCTCTGAAAGTCTTTGTAGAGTTGCTTGAAGTAAGCAGACTTGTTGAGTCGCCACTCAGAGTCGGAGGTCGACTCTGGAGTCGGCTCAAGTTTTCCTTGAGAGTTGAGTCGACTCACTTCCAGATTTGGGTTGAGTCTGAGTCGACTCAAGTGCTCGACCAGTAGAGTCGAGTCCAGAATCAGAGTCAGCCTCTAAGCTGTGAGTCAGGAGTTGAGTCGACTCAACACTCTGTTTTCTTAAAATATGTTATCACATGGCTGACACTTAAGAAATTTTCATGACTAATTTTGAAAGATTTCATATTGCAATTTACTAATAGTAGGTACTTCATTATTTTCATATCCCCACTACACTCATCCCGGGATCAGTCATTAACAACAATAAGTTGTGTAAAATATACAGTTTCAAAACCACACACAATTACTAGTTATTTTCCATATAATCTTAGCAATAGCATGCAAAATCATACAGAAAAATGTGATTTGGCACACATTCAGACTTTTCTACTTTGAGGGTGCACACCAGACAAAGTCCTAAGCTGATAATCATGCAATAATTCACTCTTAGGAAGCCATATCTTTTATTTTCTATTTTATTGCTTTGGTTGACTGATAACAACAAAAAAACTAAGTAATATAAGCGCCAGATAGAGGATATCAAAAATCTTGTTTTGCACATAAGCCTTGAAATGGGTCAAATCGGAAACTGAAAGCCTCAATTAGCTGTTTTTTCAAAGTACTTTCTTGAATGGTCATGGTTTGATGACATCACCTGGTAGATAATATCAACACTGACGACACAGCACTGTACCTACTGTCCTCTGCATACGAAAAGTAAAACTTAGTCCTGTCCCTGGCTCTCCCTACACATCAAGTCTCTCACAAACCACCACTCTTTAAATTATGTTGGTTATTATTTACCTATTTGCTGCCCTCCCACTGCACAACATACCACTGCAGCAGCACCCCCTGCACCCACGCGCGCCACACCAGTCACAAAGCCATCCTTGTGCGCCATAATGTGTCTGCTTTTCTTTATTTTGTAGTCTGGCTGTAGCCTCAGGAGCTAGATTATTTTCTTAGTTTTTGTAAGTCACGTGACTTTTGAAGTGCTATTTATCGTCATCTTTTGTGTCATCGGAGGTTAGGTTCGTGTAATGTCTTTAGTGCGCCATCTGCAGTATTCATTACAGCTTTTTCGGGAGGATGACGCGATCGTTCATTGTTTGTTTTGTTTTTGATTGAGGTGATGGAAAGGGTCGGTTCGACTCGGCTTAGTATTTATTTTGAAGCTTAATTTGTCACAGGATTCTTCAGAATGCACTGGGGCAGGCATTGCCAATGAAAATGTCAAATTTTCCAACATTGAGTCCTGTTCTTTTTGTTTGAAACCTCGCTTATTGCCTCAATTATGACTAGTCATGAAGGACATACCTTCAAAATGAAAAGCCCCCAGGCCCTTCATCTCACTCACATGTTTACATTTAGCACCTATCTTCATTCGTATACAGACATAATTTATGTCATGAAGTAATGCATTGCAATTGAAATTTTATGGAAATAAATGTGCAGTTATTAAATAGTTAATCTCATGAATAAATGTACTGGAATGTGTGTACTATGAAAGGAAATGAGCATTTTTATGTACATACTTGTCCACCATTCTGAGTCAGAGTCGACTCTGACTCAATGTTTTTTTATTCAGAGTTGAGTCGGCTGACTTCTGGATTTGGGTTGAGTCGCGTCGGCTCACCATTTTCAACACAGCGAGTCGAGTCAGAATCAGAGTCAGCCTTTAAGCCGTGAGTCAGAGTTGAGTCGACTCAAAAAATTTGAGTCATCAACAAGTCTGGAAGTAAGCACTCGGGCGCGCCACCCACAGACCAGAGATCTGCTGCGAAAACTACGTACATTTTATCATGTTTTAAATAGACCATAAAAGCAGAAACGGGTCAAAGTATGGAAATACCACCTTTTTGTACGCCCTTTGCAATGGTTTTGTGTATAAAATAATGCAAAAACAGTTCTGACAACTATTTTAGAGACCATTATCTCAGCATATTGCATATCTCAAACACTGTTCGATTTACAAATACAAAGAGAGAGATTTAAAATTTGGCCAGCATCGGCACCGCATAAAACTATCATCGAACGATTTCCCAGGATGAGCTCTACAAGGGCAAGTCAAAATATTTTTTTGCAAAATTATCATGCGACAGAACTATAAAACACCATTTCTGAAGATATACAAATAATTTTTCTTGAATTGTTATATACAGTATACAAGCAAGTTATTGAAAGATTTGATGCCACTCAAAACCAAAGGTTGTATTTATCATACCACCGATACATAGATACATGTCAGAAGTTAGCTACATATAGGAATCACCAAACCTTTACTGTTAAATTATATCAGGAACATATCATACCAAAATCAATGAGAATCAAAAATAGAACGACAGACCCCAAAATACGCCAGATTTTCGACCAATGTGAGCGTCAATGTGTTAAGGTTCTGATGAGACAAAACCGATTTAAATTTAGACGATTCGAAGACGAACATAAGAACCAAATGAAAATATTATCGGAAAAACTGCAGGACAATTCAAACACTCTTGGAAAGGCCAAATCTATTTTAGATAAGCAGTATAACATAACGTTCCAAAAGAGCGAGACCAGCAAAATAGGAAATTTGATCCTCTCAGACAGACAGTTGAGTAAAACCGGGAAACCACAAGCCCGAACAATAATATGACCACACTCAATATAGGAACATCGGCTCAAGAACATGGAAGAAAAGAGTGGATCGTGAACAAATCCAGTACCACCCAAACTCTAGGACAGATATCACCTACTGAACAAAGGCCTTAACTTTGCGATCACACCCAAAAAGACACCACTGATGGATATCATCCCAGAGATAGAAGCAGCATGCGACCAAATGCTCAAAACTGAAGCAGATCAACTACGAATCGAGACACACAGAATATTGACCAACCCACCGAATTTTGAAACGAACGTGTCGCGAGATGAGTGGCAAGGATTAAAATAATTATGAGACAATGAATCTACATCAACAAGGCAACTACTCTACTCTCGAATAAGCAGACATACAAACAAGTCAAAGCTGATCCTACAAACAGCGAGAATACAAAACTGATTGACCAACTGAAACGACTGAAGAAAACGAGGCGCACGGACGAAAAAAACGTATTGGAAGCTACATCCAGGAAGCAAAAGCTCTGCAACTCTTCTCAGATTTTATGGACTGCCAAAAATACATAAACCTGACTCACCTCTCCGGCCAATCATATCAGCTGTTGGCTTTTCAACCTATGCTGCAGCAAGACAAATCAGCGAACTAGTGTCCCACTGATTGGACAGTCCCACAGACAAGTAGTAAACTCAAAGGAATTTTCAGCCATTCTCCGCTCCACAAGGGTCCCAGAAGATCATATACTGATATAATTTGATGTGTACGCCCTGTTCACAAGTGTCCCTCTCGATGTGGTAACATCCCAGGTGCAGAATATTCTGGAAAATGACGACACTCTTCCGAAACGAGCTACATTGACACCTTGCGATATCTCAAGCCTGTTGAACTTCATCCTCAAAGCAACGTTTTTCCAGTTCAATGGAAAATTATTCCAACAATTGTTCGGGGCTCCAATGGGTTCTCCAGTGGCCCCAGTGGTAGCAAATATATTCATGGAACATCTGGAAGAAGAAGCCATCATGTCCTATCCGAAACCGCCTTACATCTGGCATCGGTATATGGATGATGTAGTCGATTCGATGCCTGCTTAAGATATTGAACCTTTTCTAAAACACCTGAACTCCTTTTATCCATCCACAAAGTTCACAGTGGAAACGGACAAAGAAGGAAAGCTGCCGTTCTTGGACATGACGTTATCCCGTTCACCGGAAGGACGCATTACTACAGATGTTTACTACAAAACAACAACAAGCGGTCAATACTTGAACTATCTGAGCCATCACCCACAGGCTCATAAAAGAACGGTCGTACAAACACTGGCCCAGCAGGCTTTCAACGTTTACGAAGACGTGACAGCACGTGAATAAGAGCTCAAAAATATAAGATCTATGCTGAAGGATAACAACTATCCAGAAGACTTCGTGAACTTACAAATCAAGAGAGTTAACACCCGCACTGGAGGGGGTCTGGCACTAACGCGCACTGGAGGGGGCCTGGTAGGCCCCCCTAAGATCTCGGAAACTAAGAGGGGTTAGAAAAACGCCACTTGGTAGGTGGGTGGTGGCTATGGTGATCTACATGATGACCAATTTTCATTGACCTAGGTCAATATCTTTAAGGTCAAACGAGGTCGTAAAGGTCAAATATTGGCCATGCTGGGATCGATTGGTAAATGCTGTGATTATGCAGGAAAATGGAGGGAATAAGCTAAAGACGGACAAGTTTCATAGAGAAGAGGTCTCAAAGAGGCTTCCCCACAGTTTTTGGGTCAAGGTCATGCAAGGCCATTGACCTTTAAGGTCACCATATGGTATACTACTTATTATTTACACTTTGACTAACACTGTAGCCACTGTTTGGCGGGAAATGAGGATTGACCTTTCCCAATGACCTTTGACCTTGACCTTTGACCTTGACCTTTGTATTGGGGTACCCTACCGATGACGTCATAACATAATATATGTCAGACAGGGTAACGTCATTTGGCCGGACGCACAGTGGTTAGTGACCTTGAAAGTGCAGATATGACCTTGACCTGTGACCTTTGACCTTGACCTTGACTTTCATGTGAAGTGACCTTGACATATAGTCCCGATTATATGACGTTATGACGTCACCACTCGGTATTCAATACAAGCTAACTGGTCCGACCGCGCGTTTACGGCGATCTCAAAATGCAGGTCTGACTTTGAAAGCCTATAAGTCAAAAAATTTTACGCCGATTTTCAAAAAGTCTTCACCAATCGACGCGCTATTAAATTCTGTTAAATGTGGCCACGTTTCGTTTTTTGGCTACAAGCGGTTCTCCGGCCACCTTGGAAAAACAGGTGGGGGGGGCCTCCGAGGCCCCCTCCAGTGCGCGTGTTAAGAGACGCAATGGACCTAACCATGAACAACCAGATGCCCAAGCTACCAACGCTGAAGAACGAAGGAAGATCCTTGTAATACCATATCAAGAAGGGACATCGGAACAGATAAGAAGAGTGTGCGCAAAATACAAGATTAGAACCTATTCTAAACCACAAAATACACTCAGACAACTTTTGGTTAAACCCAAGGAGAAAATTCAAAATACGAAGACACCAGGCCTCATCCACAAAATGAAGTGCACAGATTGCAGCAAAATCTACATAGGAGAAAGCGGAAGAATGATGGTAATTAGGTCAGCTGAACACATAAAGTCACTAAAAGCTCTGAGGGAGATGACCCTAATCGACAGGTAACCCGAAGCCACCGCCGAACACTCACATGAAACAGGACACACTATTGATTGGGACGCAGAAGTTATCACTTTCGAATCCAGAACAAAAAACACCAAATTAAAGAAGCCATCCAAATACAAACAACAACAGGAGACAAACTAAATCGAAATACAGTTGTGCAACTATCAGTTTATAGTTGAGCAACTAGCAGCATCACAAAGACGATTCGACAGAGTTTACCGAAATGTGTACTGTGTAGCTATGTAGTGTGTATTATTATATCTTGTTTTTGTTACTTGATAATGAGACCAAGATGGCACCGAAACCGGTCGTATGATAAATAAAACCTTTGGCTTTGCGCAGTATCAAACCTTTCAATAATGTATTTCACCAAAGCCATGGACCAAACTGAGAATATACAAGCAAGCTTTGATATGAGAAATACTAGACTTATCAATATTATCATTTTTATTATATTTTTTCTTGCTCATCTAACTCCTAATACAGCCGCAGATTTGGTCTATTTCATGAAACTCGGCCTAAGGTTAAACGAACCCCTTCATGGGTCACGTATGTATGATTTTGTGCACGAACCACACGGTACCTTGTACACTACATTTTTTGGTTCTGGGTCGTCTGAACTGTGTTTTTTCGCTAAAATGCTGCTGAATTTTTACCGGAAAAAATTATACTTTGTATCCCGTTCCTTCAAGTTTGTTTGAAATAATTGCAGCTGATTTCGAGTACGGTATCGTAACAAATCGCACATCATCCTTTTTGTTGGCTTTCGCGGATCGTTTTCGTATATCTAGAGCTTTCCTCTTCATGTTTATCGTAAACCATCTCCGATATTTTAGCTTCGTGAACGATGTTATAATATTTTCTATCTCTTCTTGCCGGTATTCTTCACTGAAAATGCGGAAAACCCTAAGAAAAATAAATACTCCTAGCTTTACCCTGTCACTATGACCTGAGTAATAATGCATATAGCATTGCTTTTTCGTTGGCTTCGATAATTTTTAACCGGCGCCCCACCGGGGCTCTGGTGCCACCTTCTCCCCACGGGGGGCCATCGATGGCCCCCTCTAACTCCGAAAATATTTGGGTTAGCGAAACAATGCAAAGTGCATTAGAAAGCTCGCGTTAATTCCGTACGAAATTAATTTCATGTTTAAGCGCTCAGGTAAATGGTTTGACCTCCAGAGGTCAAGTTAGGTCACGATAGGCTATTTTCACTAAAATATGCAATGCTTAAGCGAACTGGGCATAACTCTTATGCCATCAGAGCTATTGAGATCTGGCAAAGTACATTTGATAGTAAAATCCCAGACCTTTTCCCGCTATGTGGAACGTAATGATCTCCCGTCAATGGTTTGACCTCCAGAGGTCACCTTGTGACCTAATATGACCTGAGGTCACAAAAGGTCAAAAAGTGACCTTGCGGTATATCAAATGAAAGCCACAGGGGTCTAAAAACCTGCCGATCTACCTACGCCGTCGGCGACCCTATCATCTTTTGGTTGGCGACCCAGCAACCGTCTCAAACTCTGATTCCATCTGTTTTCCTAGGATTTCAGCTTCCACCATCCGCTCCTGCTTCTAAATGTGCTTACCCTCTCCACTGTCTCCACCCGTCATCGTAATACATACAGTGCCCATTAAAATCTATTGGATGAAGTCTGCCAGTTCCTTTGCCCAAGAATGGGCAGAATCTACTTCGACAAAGAGTCAAGTTAGCCTTCGTTTCCCGGCTTATTTGGCGTTTCCGAAAGACAGCTTGGCTACAACGGGGCATCTTTGCCCGATTACATCTGGTATTATCACCGCCCTTTGTTGCTGCTAGTATATGCTAGTTATGTTTCTTCTTATTACAATTTTTGGTTCCAATTTTATGAAAAACTACTGAAATCACCTGGTACTTTAGATGATGCCATATCCCTGTACCGTATTTATGTACTATTTTTAAGTTCAAACTAGAATGTACTAGAATCTGTCACGAGTCGGTACCAAGTCGATGATTTTCTTTTTTTCAATAGGCGACCAATGGGCGACCAAGTCGGCCGAAACCGCCGACTTACGTGGTCGCCTGGTCGCCGGTGGTCGCCTGGTCGCCGGTGGTCGCCCTGGTACATTTTCGGTGTCTGCGGCCTTCAGAACGAGCGCGGCGCTGGCTGCCGCTAATATTTTTGTATTCTTGTTGGAAGCAGTGGGCGCCGTTTTTGAGACGACTGGTGTTGAATTTGTTAAATCCAAGGGGCTAAATCAAGATGTGCGTTTATCATATACGGTCCGTGCAATCTAGGTGGGTTTTGGAGTCTACTTGCAATGATGCTTCCTTGTTTTGCTTTATCGCGAAAAGTCTCAGAAGGAAAAAAAACTTGAATACAAGTGGTGCATGTTTAAACCCTTTCCAACCACAATCACGCTAAAATATCATCGTAAACATTGTTGTATAGTCACACATTCCCAAGGGCGTGGATTTCTTAAATGATTTTTGGGGTGCCTAATTATGAGACTATCCATAACAAGTATACTGTTTTTAATACCACCATGTTCTTGCCTTATACCAGTGTGCAAAGTACGGCATTTTCGACGAGGTCTCGTCGGTGCGAGTGCCCTTGGAAACAGGACCGACTGGTGCAAATTTTATCAACCTGGTGCGAAATTGCGAGGTTAGTGACACTTAAACTAAACAAATAATGGCTGAATGGCTATTAAGACACAGGAGGGGGCCTTATAAAAATTCCTTAACTAACTGACTAATGATTGAGGTAGCATTGCATTGTAGGGGTAGGAATGGGTGCATTTTTTCCCTGGTATGTGCCAGATTGGTGCGAATTTTTGGAGGCTGGTGGTGCGAGAATTTTAGATGGCTGGTGCGACTCGTCTGGCATGCTGCCGTACTTTGCAGACTGGGCCTTATAGCTGGACATATAACTGGGTGACCAAGTAGGCCTGTTATTTATAAATTTTAAAGTCCCTGAAATGAGAAATAGGAAAATTTTAAGGATGCTCTTAGTAGGCACAGAAAATAACTTGAGCTTTCATTTGGGGTGCAACAGCAGTGACAGGTCCAAGGGATCCCTGAACTCGAGTTCAGGACCCCTTAAGTTTGAAAGGATTAAGGGCGGCCTGAGGAAAAGGGTACCCCAAAACTGATTAAACCAGGTCTGTGAGGCAGAAAATACCTTGCTACTGCCCCCACCACTTGAATACAAATGATGGGGCTACAGATGGAGCTTTGAAGTTTAGAAGTTGTGAAAAATGGCATTAAAGGTGCTGAAAACAGGTTTTGTTGCGCTAGGTTGACTCACATCATGTTCTGTATGGCCATATGTCTTGGTCTGTATATATTATTATCTCAAGTGGCAATATAAATCAAAGATTAAAAAACTTTTTATTGTTTCATTAGGTATCTATTAATTGATTTTGTATATGACTAGTGTTTATTTACACAGATGCACCAAGACATGTGAATGATCATAATAAATATGTTGAGCTTCAATATTTGAAGCAGGGTATAAAGTATGATTTCCTGTTTCTGCTTCAAAGATAAATGTCCTCTAAAATTTGAAGAACAGAAATAAGCCAGGTAGAGAGAACAAAAGTTTGTTTCATGGCCTAAAGTATTGTTCTGGAAAATGGTCTCATGCATTCCCATAATTGAGAATGGGTGTTCCCATCTATGGGTCAAGCATTCCCATTTATGGCACTGTTACCATTTTTAAGTCACACCAACCACAGTTTTCTCCCACTGATTGATGATGACAGCCACCCTTTTGGGTGAAGTGTGCCCTTTTGGTTGACAGCATGCAATCTCAGAGGGCTGCCCCTTACTAAAATCCTAGATCCATCTCTGTGCATTGGTACCCCATAAAGTATATACATGTGCATTCCTGCACAGCACAAATATGTGATAAACCATTTCCAATTTGCCAGAAGACTCCACTGCAAGGACAATGGTCCAATCCAAGTCTGCCAAACATAGAATAAGCTGTGTCTTTTGCACAGATGGATGCACACTGGGTGATCAGGGTGTGTGTGTATGTTTTTTAACTGACTGATTATATGCATCCAAGTTTCTGATAATATCTTGTATTTTTTGTCACAAGAAAGTTGAATAGTTTTGTTTTCTCTAGTATGGATGAAATATGGAAGCACTGCCACAGAGGTACAGCAGAAATATCACAGATTGTGTCCACCACAAAAGAACAGGTTGCTAAAATGCAAACTGTTCTTCTCAGTACCCAATCCTGGTCCAAATGGGTCATCAGCAACTAT
Source organism: Lepas anatifera (assembly GCA_034440635.1). Lineage (NCBI taxonomy): Eukaryota > Metazoa > Arthropoda > Thecostraca > Lepadidae > Lepas > Lepas anatifera. The sequence continues at coordinate 10,488 of JAOTON010001120.1, forward strand.
TCTGGAAACTTTTTCAGTCCTGATTATTAATGCTAAAATGCATCAATTAAGAGCTTTGGAAATAGTTATCATGGGAATGATGTCATGGAAAGAAAACAAGGTTATTCCCAAGAGCATTGCTATTGCTTTGAGTAGAACCATGTTCAACAATGGAGCAAAAATTGGGCCTCATCTTAGCAATGGCTGATATTTTCCACTGCACTTCTGAGGAAATGTTGCCAATGAATAATGTTTGAATTATTTATTTGAAATGTTACAGGAATTTATCTGATTTGTGGCGCCTCAAGGTGAAGAATGACAAGTATTTCATGACGCATGTATGTACATGAAAAATGTTTTTTCTCTAGTTAAATGAAACATCGGAACTGTTCCTGAGGCTCTTTTTTAAGGTGCTGCAAACCCTTTTATTTGTCTCTAAGATAAGGCCTAACAATTTTTCACATGGATGGACACAAAATAAAACCATTATTGATGAGAGAACAACAATGGTGCATCAATCATGGTTGTATCTTGCTTGGTATAGAAGTGATGGGCGAAAATGTTAATGCCCAGGGGCGCTCCCACGGAATTTTTACAGGGGAACGGACCCGGGCTGGTGCTGACCGGGGCATGGGAATTGTGAGCATATTTGGTACCTGACAGCATTAATGACGATGAACCGAAAATTTTGGGGAGACCTCTCCCTGGTTGGCCAACAGGAGGATGCGTAGGTACCCCGTCCCACCGCTTTCGGCGCCCATTTAATTGCCCTTGTGTACGTGCAGTGTATCATCTTTGACCTCGATTGACCTCCAAACAGACTTAGCCTAAGATTAGTGGGCACTATCGATACGTATTCATGACTGCGTAGTGCGTATAAATGACTGATCACTATCCAACATTGGCTCTTAGGTCCGACATATCACGCCCAATGCGAGCGTTCTTCCTATTATAACTTGAAGCTACGTGATAACATCCCCAATATTCAGTGTCCTGTTGCGCCCTAGCCTTTGAACCGATATGAAAATGGATGTTGCCTTTGTGAAAGAGCTGGTCCGGCTCTGTCGAATAGCGTTGAGAAAGTGATTCCGGTTATTTTGCGTACGGAGATAAGCAAGGTTTTATAGAGCACTGCATTTGATACATTTTGACGTATATGAATTATCCCCCTCTGGTGACCACAGTATTGACCTTCCGCAAAAATTCCGGGAGTAACGCCGACTGCATTTCCGACGACCTTTCGATCGCTTTTTCCGCTTCTATCTTTCTTTGTTTCCGAGATCGAGGGTGTCATTTTTAACCCCCTCCCACCAGAGGGGGGTCATAGGTGATTCATGCTGGTCATCGGGGCTAGGGTTAAGGGCCAGCATTAGGGTGTTTCATTGTTCCAAAATGCAATATTTTGACGCATATCGACGTTCCCCTCAAACCTCATCTGCTTACTAGCTTCGGTGCTAGATTTCCATGTATTTCGATAATATTTAGAGGTCGCGCACTTTTGCAGTTTTTTAACAAATGTATTCAAATGTACACATAAGCGTAGGAACGTCCAGAATATTGGGGAGGCCAAGGTGCATTTGGAAGTCATTTCTTTCTAGTCAACGCCACAGGGTTAAGGGTTAAGAATCAAGAATATTGGGGGGGGCTATGGCCCCCTGCCCCCCCCCCTGTTCCTACGCCTATGAATGTACACATTTCCACACTGATACTGGCGCTGGTTTTCTTTTGCTTGGTTTTCCATTTCACATCTGAAATATTCTTAAAATTAAATAAAACATTTATTACTGCACAAGACTAGCCTGAGCATAAAACCCGACCGATTTCGGGAGCATCCCGCCCCCGTTTTCAAGGGAGATGAAGAAAACACTATGACATAAACCTAACTTAGCGAAAAACACGAAGACAATGTAAACTTTGAAAGAACAATCCTAGCTATGAACATGACGAATCATTTTAGAATTATTAGCTCTAAACACGTGTTATTTTTCAGTTCAATCTCTTGTTTGGCTGGCGTTTTAAGAGGTCCAAAAATCCAGAGAAGATGGTAACTTTGCCGATATTTATATCCATTTTGGTTCCGTGGTGGTTTGGATGTAAATTGCATCTTTTATTTCCCGCTGTTTTTGTCTTGAGTTGAAAGTTAAAGTCGTGGTGTCCCATTTGATATAATGATCCTTTTCGAATGATTGTTTTGCTGTGGCCTCCGCTGCTCTCTCGTCAATTGACTCTCGCATTAGTTTTTGTCGAAATTTTCGGTGTTCGTCTTGTCGGACTTCCATCATCCTTTTGCTTTCTCAAATGTATATTTTTGGACAGTCATTACATTCCATCTTGTATACTGGGCCTGGTTTTTCCGGTTGTCTATCCTGTCCTTTGGTTTGACCAGTAATTGTTTGATCGTTTGATGTTCATTAAAATATGTTCTTACGTTGAATTTAGAACATATGCGTCGAATCTGTTGCGATACTCCTACATATGCGAAGGATCATTATATCAAATGGGACGCCACAATGACTTTAACTTTCGACTCAAGACAAAAACAGTGGGAAAGGGAGATCGCCCTCATCAAGAGGTTCAACGGATTCGTCAAGGACGAGAAGCAGAAGCAGTACCTGCTCCGGGTGGTGGAACTCCATCGGAGGGCTCTACCCAAGCGCACCAAGAAAGAATGCGCCTCTTTCAAGTGTAATGGTTTTTGGTGATAAAAGTGCGCGACCTCTAAATGCCCTTTTATTTTGCTTTTAAGGGTGTCAATCGATTCAGTTTTAAGTCTAGAGCTGGGGGAAAGTCGATATGACTTCGTTTCAAACAAACAAAATTTTACAATAGTGGGCTGAAACACCCTAGCCAGCATGTATAATTTTGTTGCTTTCAGATCATAACTTTGATTTAATACTGAATTATAATCTCATGAAATCACTTAGGTAATGACTTTCTGGCTTAGGTTATCGATATCGAGAAACCCGATCTATATTTTATAGGTTTTTTATATCTATATTTTATCGGAACCTTCTCCCTTGCACTCGCCAGTGCTTCCCTATAGCCATATTTATACCACTTTTAAGACCATTTTGTAATACATGTAGTATTAGGTTCGGCGACCATTTAAGAAGCTTGGATTTTAGTCGGCGACCACAAGCTCACTTTTTAGACCTCTGGAAAGCCAGTGACGAGACATACACAATGATGTTTGTTCAGCGCTCAAGCTAGTTAGGTCAAAAGTTATTGTCAAAATGCTGTTGTTGAACCCTGGTGACCTTGGATGACCTTAAAGAGGTCAAAGGGCAAATATGGCCCCTGGGATCCGTGAGCTTGTGGTCGCCGACTAAAATCCAAGCTTCTTAAATCGTTTTTGTGACTTTTAGATCATAAGACAGCTTTTCCCCATGCTTTTTCAACGGGAGAGGTCACCTCGTGACCTGACCTCAGGTGACGAAATCGAAAAATCTCGGAGATACACCTTGTAGACCCTGGAGGGGCCATGAAATTTAGGCAGTTTCAAATTCATCGACCAAGAAATGTAGCTCTTATAGAGCTCAAAATTTGAAGTGAGGTGACCTTGGTTGACCTCGCCTGGTGACCTGACCTTGGATGAACTGGGGTTAAAACATTTAACGGATGGTGGGAAAATGATGGGGTGAGAGATAGAGCCCTCAACCGCGGTGCTGCGTCTCGTCGTTTTTCTGCTATATCCAAAAACCTTAGGGGGCCATCGATGCCCCCGGTGGGGCAAGGGTTAATTTTCCTTAGTCATTCCTAAAAATATATGTGTCAAGGAAAACCAGAGTTATTTCATGTTCTTTTTTCAATGGTGAACTGGGTTTTAGGATAAAATGGGCTCAGTTGATAGAGTTTAGTTTCTAAGTTCATACCAGTGGGGACTACAAAAATATGTCATCGACACATTGGGCCCAGATCACATTTGATCCAATTATCCCTAGGTAATGATGTTTTTCAAGCCATTCCATAAACAGGCATGCAGCTACCGGGCTTAGCGGTGAACCCATCGCAAGGCCACTGTGTTGAGGGTACTTATCCGAGTTGAATGTGAAGCCATCGAAATTCATGCACATTTTAAGCAATTTTAAATAGTCTTCTTTTGGTAAGGGCAGTTGGTCAGGGTTCATGTCCTTTGTTACGGGTTTAGTAGCTTTCAGTGCCCCTCTACTGAAATGCTCGTAAATATTTACTTAACCCGACCAACGGTGGGCCTCCGAACCACCTTCGCCCTGGTGGGGGTGTTGTTTGAGCACCCCTCCCTCCAGCTCGGTTCCTATGCGGAAAAGCGAAAAAGACGTTAAGACTGGTAAATAGCTAAAAAAATCATGAGGAAACTACTTTAGTCACTTTTTGGCTCAGGTATATATTGAGGTCATGACAGGTCAAAGGACGTTGTATGTTAGGACAGGGTTTGTGGGCTCTAGCGTCTGACAGAGTTGATTTAGAATTATTTTTAGGCACCATTCGCTTCCTTCTCGTCTCGGCAAATCAAATGATGTATAATATGACTATGCTAGGTCAAAACGCAAAAGGTAAACATGACCTGACCTCAGGTCAGGTCAAGGTCACTTTCCGACCTAGCATAGTCAATATGCATATCAATTGACTTGCAATGGCAATCAAAACGTAATAATATCAAAATAAAGGCGGTATCATCATTTCCTGCAAAGTTATTGACCCAAGTCTGAAAACTGCTTAAATAGCCCTAGATGACCTCTCAGAGGTCACAGGTCAAAAATTGCAGCATGAACCTGGAAAGTGGCCCAGGATACTACGGTTTGGAGAATACCCAAGGTATTCTCAGCTGTATGTACACAAATACAGCCCAATTCCTGTTTTCTCAACGTATTTCAAATGGAGAGGTTGGGTCTTAGGGGTCGGTGGAAGAGCTGATTGAAGTAATTTTACCTAATTCTCATTTTTAACACGTGCTTTGACGGGAGTATGAGCCACCTCCGCTTAGACAGGGGCGGGTACCCGCCCTCCTAAGATCTCGAGAACCACGCCAGGTAGCGAAAAACGGTAAACGGCGTTGGGTAGTCCATCCACTTCTTCATCGAAAATATTTGAACTATGTGTTGCCAGGTCACATTCAAGGTCACTAGAGACCGAAACATGCCGTCATAGGGATAACATGTAAAAGAAGGTTTTCGGTCATTACATCTGAACAAGTGAAGATAGCAAAAACAATTTAGGCCTTTGGAATCCTCGCAGCAAGCCTAATCGAATGATATATGTATATACATATATGATTCTAATGTTATGCCTTTTACCTAATTTAACTTTTCACCTGGTTGGATTTGACCTGAGTTCAGGTCAGGTCAAATCCTTTATTTGGCCTAGCAAGGTCATATTATACATACATATATATATATATAGTATCCTTTATTTGGCTTAGCAAGGTCATATTATACATACGGGTCAAAAGTTAAATTAGGTAAAAGGCATATCATTAGAACTGCAACGACAAGGCAAGTATAATGCATTAAAAATAAAAGCTCTATCACTATCCGTTGCTAAGTTATTCAGTTAAAATTATTTTCCCATGTATTTTCAATGGAGAGGTCATGGATCGTACCTGACCATAGGTCATTGATATAAAAATACCGGAACGTATTTTAGAGAACTCGGTAGGCCCATTATTTGATATGATTTTCAATCGAATAATCTCTCCCTGTTCCGACTTATGCTATCCGAAACTTTTTTTGAGGTCAGGTCACTTTTCCTGTACTGGTGACCTGACCTGAGATGACCTAACCTTAAAATTTTGACACAAGTTGTAAACATGATTAGAAAAAGGTATGTCAAATAGGCGGCGCTACGCGCCGCCGTCTTTATGCTGTCTCCCAAAAATCCGAGGGGGCGGGTTCCCACCCCTCTGTCAATGTGCGTGTTAAGACCGGCAACCACACCGGTGCCATGTTAACCTTTTGTACTGGATGCATCCGTTGGGCGGTGCAACTGCCGCACACACGTCTACAGTGCGGTGGCACAGACAGAACCGGACGGCCCGGGTTCAAGGCCCGGCGGCTTCCCGGAATAAAGAGCAAGCTGGCTCCCGAGAAACCCTTTTCAACAGGGAAAGAGTTGGCGACGCCACATGACCCTGGAAGTTGGTGCGTCGATAAGCCCCAAAAATTATTGCAGAGCCGGCCGGCTGACCAGTGGCCTAAGACCATGCTGGGCATGCCGAATGCAAAGGGAACACGAAGTAACAGTCCAATACCTGAATACAGGAATCATTGATGTTTAGGCCTATCTGACCTCTTGACGCTCGGCCCTTCTCAATCCCGCACCAAAACTTCAGCCGGTGGATCCGGAAAGGCGCCCTACCCCATCCCCACTGACTTCATTTAGCTTCAACGTGTTGTTGCAGACTAATCCATGCAAATGGCTCTCTGTCGTTTAACCCTCGCCCCACCGGGGGGCCATCGATGGCCCCCCTAAGGTTTTTCCAAGATATCAGAAAAACTAAGAGACGCAGCACCGCGGTTGAGGGCTGTACCTCTCACTGCATCATTTTGCCACCATCCCTGAAATTTTTTACCCCGGGTCACCCAAGGTCAGGTCACCAGACGAGGTCAATCAAGGTCATCTCACTTCAACTTTAGAGTTCTGTAAGAGCTACATTTCAAAGTCGATCGATTTGAAACTTCCTACACTTTATGGCCCCTCCAGGGTCTACAAGGTGTATATCCGGGATTTGTCGATTTCGTGCCCTGAGGTCAGGTCACGAGGTGACCTCTCACATTGAAAAAGCATGGGGAAAAGCTGTCTTATGATCTAAAAGTCACAAAAGCGATTGAAAATGCTCAACCTGATCAGAAAAGCGTTATTGGACACCCTTTCACGGATTCCAGGGGCCATATTTACCCTTTGACCTCTTCAAGGTCAACCAAGGTCACCAGGGGTCAAAAACAGTATTTTGACAATAACTTTTGACCTGTATAAGCTAGAGCGCTAAAACAAACACCATCGTGTTTGTCTCGACATTGGCTTTCATTTGGTATACGGCAAGGTCACTTTCTGACCTTTCGTGACCTCAGGTCATCTTAGGTCACGAGGTGACCTCTGGAGGTCAAACCACTGGCGGGAGGTCTTTACATTTCACATAGCGGTAAAAGTACTGACATTTTCCTATCAAATGTACTTTACCAGACCTCAATAGATCTAATGGAATCAGAGTTATGCCCAGTTTTCTTAAGCATTGCATATGTGGGTGAAAATAGCCGATCTTGACCTAATTTGACCTCTGGAGGTCAAACCATTGACAGTGAGCACTAAAACATGTGAAGTAATTTCTTACTGAATTCACGCGAGCTTTCTAGTGCACTTTGCAGATTTGCGTTAACGCCAATATTTTCGGAGTTAGAGGGGGCCATCGATGGCCCCCCAGTGGGGCGAAGGTGGCGCTGGACCCCCGGTGGGGCGCGGGTTAAGCCATATTTAAAGCAATGAGTTTGTGAAATTACAGTAATTGCAAAAGGTTGTTCTTTCTAAAGGCCTGCTGATCGGTGGAGGGGTGGGGGAGGGTGGTCTTGAAAATTGAGCAAAGGAAGTGTTTCATGCCTCAGTACTTGTTCCCCTTTCACAGTAGCGATGCAAAGTAACTTTGAGTTTGATTACTCCAATTCGACCTTGTATTAGCCGCGCACACTTCCACACAGGTGGTGGCTTTTCAAGTGCTGTCGTAATGAACATGAAACATTGTAAACTATGGAAGGAGACGGGAAGTATAAGGATGGAAGGAAGGTGACATACTACCTGGAGGGGTCGCTGCTACCCGAGGCGCATGCGCTTGCTACCTCCAAGAAGATATAATTGTTACCAAACATCAACCGTACCGAAACTTAACGAGCTGATATAACAGTGATTGTATAAGGCGCAGATTGTCTTTAAACTGATGAGAGCCCTTCAAATATGGAACACAATTTGTATGTATACATATATACAGCGGTCAATAGGGTTCGTGGTCCAACAGCAATTGTGCCGAAACGCGTCTTCCGAGTACTGAACTCAGTGGCTGAACTCCTGTGCGTGGTAGGTCTTCCAGCCCTCTGCGCCATCAAAATAAAACTTCATTTGTCGGAGCCGGTCTCTACATCGGTGTTGTATCAGCTAACGTCTGTCCCGAACATTACAATCTGTCATTAGGCCGTCCCTTATAAAATAAAAATTCGAATTTTGAAATGCGCACGGTAGTTTCTGGTTATTCATCGTATGTTGATGTATGGTGCAAAAAATCACCCAGATCTGATAACTTTTCACGCTGGCATTTTGTCCCTACTTTTTCCATGCATACACCCTATGGCGTCTTGCGAGCGGGCAAGGCAGGCGGCCATTAACCACTTCTGCCAACTGCGAAATGATGAGGCTGGAGGCACTCCGCTAGAATCACAATGTTTGCGACGTAAGAAAATTCCTATTGCTACTTTTTATAGCTCCCTGGCCTTTTGGCTGACTTAAATTTCGTATCAAATCTACAAGATTAGTTAAACCTAACTACGGTGTGGCTCGGGCGTCATAGTTATGATAAAGATGGGAGCTGGATTTTCACTGTGCTTGTTGACAGAAAAGAAGGCAAACAAAACAGCTGAAAAACACCTTTAGCAACGGTTAGCTTTGTTTTACATTGTGAAAAGTTGACCTTAATCGAATTCTTTATGTGCTATCTTGGCCATTTTTTTACTTCATTTTCGTGGAAAAAGCTGGTTGGTGAAGACAATGAAGGTATTTGATTGTAACGTTAAATCGCTCCCTCACAAAATTATCGTCGCAAGTTCTGCCAGCACTGTATGATGCTGTTGAAGCTATGGGCGCATCTTCTTCGGTTCACTCTTGCTAAACTTACCGTCCCTCTTAGTCCTGACTTACTTCCGATGATCAGCCACGACGGCCAATGTGTTCTGGAGACCAGGTTCCGTCCTGGCACTTCCTATGAAATCCTTGCTGAGTTTCACTGTTCTCTCGGATGCATCATCCACACAGGAGAGGCTCATTAAAAACTGCTGGAAATCAACATGCCTTGATGCTGGTTCCAAGTGTGGATATGCTCAGACAGCCATCCCAGTTTTTTCCATTTTTCCCACTGGGCATCACACCCAGAGGGCAGTGTATTTGTAATAACATCGATCATTTCATCTTAAATATTTGCTAATCAAATCGTCCCACTATGACTTAGCCCTTCCTCTGCTGCTGAGGCGGGCGATCAGGACAGCAGCGGGAACGCGCTGATCAAACTGCTGCCTCTGAAATAAGAACCAGCTCTCTGGTCCTATGAAGTTTGCCGAGCTCGATCTGCTGCCATCATCAGGCCAGAGAGTGGCGTCATTAACAAACTCTGGGCCAGGGACGGTGGGTTTCCCGTCAGGACAAAATTTGATAGGTCTTTCGGTTTTCATGAGCGCTTGGGCTACTTCCTCCTTCTCCTTCTCTGAAACGTCATCGTCTGCAAGAGAGAAAACAGCAAGTGATGGAGACAGGTAGTCAAGATGCCTTTTCAGACTCTGAAGATAGTTGTTTGCCGGTGCCGATCTCATTTTCTGCATTGACGCATTTCTTAAATGGCTTGGCGGTCATTTAAAGGTGAGGCGGCAGGTAGCGACGTCCTCATGAATAGCTATGCGTGATGGATCCCACATAGTCCTGGCATTATCTCAATGCCTTCCTTTTGTTCTGCATTAAACAGGCTAATTTGGCTCGATAGACGGTGCATGGCCAGGTAGTATATGACCCTTTGCATGGATCTGGCGTTGCTGACCTTTTTGGACTCGAAAGCGAACCATGAACGATTCGTTCATGACTTCGTTTTGACAAATGACAAACTAGCTAGGTCGTATGCGGCCCTTTGCATAAATCTGGCATTGCTGACCATTGTTGGCTCCAAAAACAAACCATGAACAATTTTTCATAACTTCAGGTGCATAAGGTCCTATACTTTCTTGCCATGCACATTCTATCGAGCCAAGTTAGCCTGTTCAATGCAAAGCCCAAGGAAGAAATTTAGACAATGACAGAACTCTGTGAGATCTATCAAGCATAGCTATTCATGAGGACATCGCTACCTGCCGCCACACTATTAAATGACCTCCAAGCCATTAAAGAAATGAGTCAATGCAGAAAATGAGACCGGCACCGGCAAACAACTATCTCAAGAGTTCGAGCAGGCATCTTGACTAGCTATCTCCATCACTTGCTGTTTTCTCTCTTGCATACGATGACGTTTCAAAGGAGGAGGAGGAAGTAGCCCAAGCGCTCATGAAAACTGAAAGGCCCATAGCGTTTTGTCATGAACGTAAACCCACCACCCCTGGCCTTGGTTTTGTTAATGACGCCACTCTCTGGCCTGATGATGGCAGCCGATCGAGCTCGGCAAGCTTCGTAGGACCAGAGAGCTGGCTCTTATTTCAGAGGCAGCAGTTTGATCAGCTGGGATAGCTGTATGAGCATATCCACACTTGGAACCAGCATCAAGGCATGTTGAGTTCAAGCAGTTTTTAATGAGCCTCTCCTATGAGGATGATGCATCCGAGAGAACGATGAAACTCAGCAAAGATTTCATAGGAAGCGCCAGGACGGAATCTGGTCTCCAGAACACATTGGCCGTCGTGGCTGGTAAGTCAGGACTAAGAGGGACGGGAAGTTTAGCAAGAGCGAACCGAAGAAGATGCCCCCATAGCTTCAACAGCATCCTACAGTGCTGGCAGAACTTGCGACGATAATTTTGTGAGGGAGCGATTTAACGTTACAATCAAATACCTTCATTGTCATCACCAACCAGCTTTTTCCGCGAAAATGAAGTATACAAAATGGCCAAGATTGCACATAAACAATTCGACTAAGGTCAAATTTTCACAATGTAAAACGAAGCTAACCGTTGCTAAAGGTGTTTTTTTTCAGCTGTTTTGTTTGCCTTGTTTTCTGTCAACAAGCACAGTGAAAATTAAGCTCCCACATTTATCACAACTATGACGCCCGAGCCACACCGTAGTTAGGCTTTTTTTCATACCATACACGTATATTTGACACTAAAAACATTAAAAACAGGCATGGGTTAATACGGATGACATAAAAACACCGTTTTAAGACTCCCGGCAGACTCACTTGAGAGGAGGAGGCAGCAAGTGTTAAGTTTCATACGTCAAGAACCGCGGTGATGAATAAGAGCAATACGTGGTAGACACTCGGAGAAGAAAAAAATATATATAAAGAGGTTGGGGTGAGAATAAAAAAATAAATAAAGTAAAATAAATTCATGGGTTATGGTTCATCACAGAACTGGGGCCGCCTCATCCAAATCACGCCGACACGTTGAGGCGAGCCAACCGACGCAGAGGACATCCGGGCAGCATAAAACAGCCGACGCATCTCAGTAGCGCCGCCCAGTACCAGCACCACCTGTCGGGCAAAGCAGCGCCACCTCGCGGCCGCAGTAGCGCCGCCCGGCGGAGTCACACAGTCACACGCTATTGGCTCCGCAGCATACCGGACCCCAACCGTCACCACAGCCTACCGACTTCGGGGACCGGCCCGGAGCCGGTTTATCCGCTCCGCGTGGGCAGCATGCGGGCTCAGCCACGCACAGTGTTATAAGCGGCCGTGAAAACGGACAGAATACCCCGAAATCGACTTCCGTATTTCAGTGAATAGCCTTAACTGGCTCGTACAGAATTGTCTGGTGCATGCGTTTTTGATATTCATTTGTTTGTGGCTTATCTCATTCTGCCGCTATATTGCTTCAAAGTTGCCACTTCTTCATGTTCGTCCCGCGGATGAATGACGTCGTTTTCATACTGCCTTTTTCTTAATCCTGCTGCGCCTAGGTTTGTCGGCGGATTTTTTATTGTGTGGTATCAACTGATAGTTTGATGTCTGTTTTATAGAATCAGCTATATTATTAAGCCATGCACCATTTGCCGAAGGATCATTGACCCCCGAAATAACGCTATGTATTTTTTCCGTTTTCAACTCGGAGTATTTTGTTCAACTAGTCTCACACTTTTGTGAACAAAAGTGAACAATTCAATTTACGTATCAAAAGAAAGCCCAACAAATTCTGGACAGGAGCCATCATGACTTCTTTGCATAGTTTTGCATATATACGGCTGAGACGGCATTGGAGACAGTGGTGCCCTGATCTCGGCGGCAGTTAAGGCACGAACGCGTCGCGCGCCGACTCAGCTTACACCGGCGCTCTTGGCCTTCGACGGGTGAATTTGATGCCTTAGGGCTGGGGTTGTATCTGGCACTGGCGGTATTTCACCGAAAGAGGAAAAGTTTCATTGATTTCCACAACAGTTCAGAAAGTTACTACCCCGGAAATTGGCATGCATTGCTAGGCTTAGTTAGGGTAAGTGCTGGTCAGAGATATACTTCCATCCGTGTGTACGGTAAGTCCTGTAACAGGTCAAAGAGTATTGTGACACCTCTGCTCTGTGAATACTTCCCTGGTACAGAGAAATACTTCAGGTTTAGCCTCAGTCGTGCGAAGAACAGTGTCGTGGTTACGTGCGGGGATAATGGAGTTCCGAGTGAGCAACGCAGAGCTGTTCAAACGGCTGAAGGAAAATGCTCTTTTTCGGAAGAACAGAAGAGATTTTGTCGAAGCTGCTTTTTATGATACTGTTGATTTCTTAGGTATTCAAAGAGCGAGCATTTCACGCAATTCAGAGGATGAACTCCGAAAGAAGCTGGTGTCCTTCCATGTCATTTTCAAGAGAAAAGTGGAACAGTGTTCCAGATCAATCGTGGCGTGCGAAAGCAAAGAAACCGACTGGTTAGCGGAGGACATATGTGAGCCCATCACACTTGCGGATAAACGGGCTACAGTTTCTACTGGAAAACACCACCCAGGCTGGCCTCCTACTCCGTACGACATAGTCGGAGAGCGGAGCAAGAGACATCGCGTCGCCAGTACTGCTGAACAGCATGGCACCCAGGAGCTCGTCATGGCTGCCGCCCGAAGTGCCAAAACAGACGAGGATTCAGATTTATTAGCTGTGCTAAAGGAAAGCGTCGCTACTCCAATTCGGCCCTCCAAGCTTCGCCGTAGAATGCGTGATAGTGCCAGGCTATGTGATGGGCCCTTTCTTTTTCACAAGGAGCCCACACGACAAACAAATATTTTTATTGAGAGCAGAGGCTGTCCCGGCGATGTTAAATACGGCTTGCTCTCTATGAGGCGGGTCAATTCTGGGTCATCATATAGGTGAGTGGGTCTTGCCTCCGCGTGGGCGGCCAAATTTTTAGCTCTCATCCCCCCTATAGCGTTAGAATTTCCGTGTTAATTTTTCCTCCCCAGCCAGAGTGCGATCCGAGCGTTTGAGCGGTCCTCCTCGTGAGAACGCATTGGTCCTTAAAACTACCCTCGTCACTTCAGTCATGTACAAAAAAAACAGTCATATTCCTTTTTGCGAAAGTCACATGTCCCCTTTAACTCTACTTGAAAATGTACGAGGCCCTCCCTTTTTGTATAACCTACCTTCCAATGTTGCTCAACTGTTCAGAACAACCCTGCGCTGGGTAAATCCAAAAGAAAGAACATGCGTGCAAAGGTAACGCAAGCACCCCCACCCTTTTGTTCTGAAAAACGTCCAAGTAAAAGAGATTCGAGCGCCCACCCCCCATTCAGCCAATTTTGCCTCATCCCCTCCAAAAAGCGCAATGTATCATGCGCGACTGAGATCGTTGGCTGGGTTCTAAGCTGTCGACATGCTCAGCAAGGGTGGTCATTGAGCTCGATTGATTCCTTCTGTCAAGTGCCCTGGCCCTCCTGCGCCTCGCGCCTTACGGATTCTGGGCAAACTACTCGATCGCCTCCTGGCGCACATTTCACCCGACCTTGGGTTCTTCGCTGGGCGCCGCCTCCGGACTTACCCCCAATACTTGACTACTAGGGCACTTGCTTCCGGAATCAGATCAACTGCCTTTGCTGAGCAGGGGCGTCCCAGAACCCAACCTACGTCTCGGCTGATTGAGAGGCGAGCATCTAATGCGGGAAAGGCGCCATTTGACATCTTCCAAAAAAAACGACCCTCACCATCGCCCACAGACATACTGTACACAGGGGTACGGCTCACAGAACGTCTTCCTCATCAGCTTCTTCGATGTGCATGTATCCAGACTCGACATCTCCAGTAGGCGATATAATTGTCCTACAACACGTTGAGTTCATGAGGCCCAGTATTACGGTAGCCCCGTCAGTATTTTAATCCCTCCCTCGCTGTAATTAGCGCGGCTGGACGGCTGGAGGGGGTGCGGCGTTACCCGACCCCACCGACCGCGGTCTCGGTGGTTGGTGATACCGTAGCTGTTCTGCCCGGCCCAGGGACAAAAGATACCGACTTAAACGGAATAACGAACTCTCTTTTTTAAGTGATACAATACTAAACCCTATTGAATTCAAAATATCGGAAGCATATTCTCCAGACGTTCCGGAATTCGCCAATTCCAGCTAGGATCGTTATTATCTTCCGTCTCAATTATCCCGAACCGATGGTTTTACAAAGAGCAGGATTCAATACATTTCTTGATCATCAATTTATTACCCAAAAAACGGACCTCTACCAGATTGCGCCAAAAACATGCCAAAAGTGTTCCAAAACAATATATAAACATGCTGAGGCGACACGTGGCCCCTATCGTACATAGCACCGTCCAATGTCGGCCTGATGTTTTCATGTGAGGAGAACGGGTCATCCTTCCGAGTCCAAGAGCTCGGGGACAAACGGTTAATTTTTCACAACGCGTGTTTCCAAAAAAAGGAAATCGAAAAGTCAACGCAATCTTAAAAATCGGTACAAAAATGATAGGGACATCCTGCAGGCACATGGGTAAAAAGAAATAAATGAGGTCAAACAAGGGGGTTATATATATGGCTCCCTTTTTGCGCACTCACCGGCGGATCCGTCAACCAGGCACCCTCTCCTGCGACTGTACACCTGCGAGCCAGAGCAACTGCTAGCCTCGAGGCAGCTTAGCAGCTCCTATAGAGCGGACCTCCACTCTCTTCACTCATGGCAGCGGGGTAGGAGAAGCCCCCGCTGCGCCTCTTCCGGAGCTCGGCACCACCTCCACTCTCTACCGGGGCTCAGATCAGAGTCTTCTCTCGCCGGCGTTGTTTTTCAACCCCTCATGACGGCTGTCCCCTCTTACTGAGTACCGCCACGTCGCCGTGGTGCTGCCAAGGGTGCGTTCTAGTGCCGACCCCGGCCGAAAAGTTACGCGCAAAAAGGGAGCAGAGACTCAGGCGTCGTTCTAATAAAAAGGAAACAGAATTTATTTCTGTTTTCCAACGCATCTTTTTTTGTCCTCTTTTTCTGTTTTTTTTGCCTAGAGCACTTTTGATAACTTTCGCAAGAAAATTGACATCTCCATGTTTGGCCGGCGCAAAGAGGGGAAAGGGGTAATGTATCCGGCCCAAACAAACCCAAGTGCCTGCAGTCGTGTCC
This sequence comes from Lepas anatifera, assembly GCA_034440635.1. Taxonomy (NCBI): domain Eukaryota; kingdom Metazoa; phylum Arthropoda; class Thecostraca; family Lepadidae; genus Lepas; species Lepas anatifera. The sequence continues at coordinate 25,916 of JAOTON010001120.1, forward strand.
GACGCCTGTGAAATGACCATAGCAGCCGCCTCTCCGCGACGGCCCGCACACAACACACACACACACACACACACACACACAGGCAGATACAAAGGCGGCGGCGCAGGCATAGTCCTGAATATGACGATAGGCAAGAATAAGTTTGGAACAAATGTTACAGCTACAGAAGGCTTGTGTTCTAACTCCAGATGAAGCCCTGGCTGTTACCGTATCGGGGGACATGTCAACAAAAAGTTATAACATCTTGAGGAAGATGACAAGTCAAGTAAGTGCGAAATAAGTGTACCCGCCCCATTATAAAGTTGTTAACGCCCGGCAGAGATGTTGTCTTGGCGAACACATCAGTGTAACCGACAGCTCTGCCGATGTGCCACTGCAAGTACAATACAATACGACAAGGAGACTGATAGAGGCCGAGGTTGACCCCACAAAGGTCGGAGCTGACGTCAGCCAGCCTCGGCCATGTACATACATCAGAACAACAGCCGATCCGCAGTGAAGCTGTATCTGGAAAACTGTACCGTAAATGGGGATTTGATGGCGCCACTGGACAAAGTATATATAAGCAAGCGGCGCAGGGTGGTGCTGCTATGGATAAAGGAGCATATTTTGCTCATCGTTAGTCCCTCTACGGTTGGAGATCAACGACAAATGCGTGTGGATCAACGAAAAGCCGTCGTCAACTCGATATTGCCGCCCAATGCACCTTCAATATGTCGAGGAAACCACCGCAGTCTCCCGACAATAAATGAACAATTTTTCTACCCAGATAGAGAAGCTCCAGCCCTGTGCAGTCGACCTGGCTGGGACCACTGTTCTGGTATCGTACAGTATGCAGTTGACAATGGTAGATGGGAAAGTAGCGAATGCACTGACTGGGACAGCGTCATCTCAAAGACGTCACATCTGTGGAGCTAAGCCGACTGAGATGAATGACTTAGAACAAGTTCGTCAGAAGGTGGCAAACAAAGAGTCTTATCAGTTTGGCCTCTCAACACTCCATGCGTGGATTATATTTTTTGAGCTCACATTGGCTATCGTCTTAGCTTAAAGTGTGGTCCGTGAAGGAAAATGAAAACCATTACGTTTGGATTAATTTTGCGAGTCGATCGATATGCATATTGATTATGTTAGGTTGGAAAGTGACCTTGACCTGACCTCAGGTCAGGTCATTTTTGTGTTATGACCTAGCATGTCAATATTATACATCATTCGATTCACCGTGACGAGAGGAAGAGAATGGTGTCTAAAAATGATTCTAACTCAACTCTGTCAGACGCTAGAGCCCAAAACACTACTCTAACATGCCACCTTCTTTGACCTATCATGACCTCAATATTGACCTGAACCAAAAAGTGACCGATGTAGTTTCGTCATGAATTTGTATGAGCTATCCACCAGCCTTCGCGTTTTTTCGCTATCTCGCATAGGAGCCGAGTTCGAAGGGGGATTTTCAAACACCCCCCACCAGGGCGAAGGTGGGTCGGAGGCCCACCGGGGCGCGGGGTAAGTGTCAGATTTGGTGTCAAAAGGTGTGGTGAGTGTTAAAGTACACTTCAGTTTTTGTTTCATGAGGCTCCGTCACTTAGTTCCCGAGATATTCAATTATGTCCGTTTTCGCGGCCCCTTATAACACTGTGCCACGCCAGAAACCTAGCTGTCCCGCCAGGCACCGGACGAAAGCAGCGCCACCCGCTCGAGGTTAGCGGGACCGACAGGAGCGCACGACGCCACCGATCTCCACCGGCTCCCGAGCCAGGCCAGCAGTTCCTACGGGAAAAGGGATTATTAAGCCGGGAGGATGGAACAGGTTTTTTTTAGACATGGTTAGTAGTGGCCAGGTTGAGTAGTTAGTGTCAGCGGCAGGCACACGGAGTCGTAGGGGGGCAAGAGGGGTGCCGGAGGCGCACCTGTGCTAACACCACCTAATGCAATCATTTAGGTTAAGCCGCTATTTTTGTTTTAATTTTAAGCTCACAATGAAAATTTACAGCATAGGTTAGCGTTACAGCATTAGTTAGTGTTTAGAGTTGGTATATATGACAAGAAGAAACATACCATACCTTGTTGCAATAGCGTACTATTTTATTGAATATAGCTTTGTTCTTATCCCCACAAGGTTTAATAATTTAGTAACTATCGAAGTACAATTTAGAGACAACCGTTTTGAAGAAGCGCCTTCCTAGCGGGACATCGTTTATATTTCTTATTTTGGTACCTATTACATTGTTCCAGGTTCTAGGGGCAGATATAAAGAGTGAAAATTTACGATACATTGTTGGGGCAAATGGTACATTTAAGTGCTGCGCATGTCGGGTGTTCCGGATGTTTTGGTCCTGGTCTACGCGTGTTATTTTTTCTGACAAGGAGCAAGGAAGATAATTTCTTAGATAGTTATGGATGATGTTTAGTTTTGATGTTTCAATTAGGTCTTTAACCTTAAGAATTTTATACTTTTTAAACAGGGGACTTGTGTGCGCCAGGCGGTCATTTTTGTCAATTATCCTAACTATTTTCTTTTGGAGCACTTTCAGCTTGTTTAATTTATATTCATATGTGCTGCCCCAAATCGGAAGGCCATAATTTAGAAATGCTAATATCATAGAATTGTATAACAGGAGAGTATGACCAGAGTTTAGGATGTGCTGAGCTCTTTTTATTATACCAATATTTCTTGATATCGTGTTTTCAACGTTTTTTATATGCTGTGTCCACCTCAGATCCTCCTCTATAGAGATTCCTAGGTATTTGGTGCAAAACTTGCGTTGTAGGTTTTCATTGTTGATTTGGATATTTAGATCATTTTGAGGAGAGGTTGAGAAAATTTGGTAGTTTGATTTCTTCACGTTTAATGAAAGGCGGTTGCAACAGAGCCAGGTCGTTATATCTTTGAGGCTATCCTGAATATGCTTTTCAAGGCTAGTTTTGTTATTCGCAGTGAAAAAGAGAGCCGTGTCATCTGCAAAAAGATAGAATTTTGGGATCAATGAGCATTTGTGCAAGTCATTTACATACAATAGGAACAAAAGCGGGCCCAGAACACTTCCTTGTGGTACGCCTGTAGAAATTCGACACGGCTCGTCTGTAATGGTTCTGTTGAACTTAACATATTGGGTACGATTTTCTAAGTAAGATGAAAAAAGTTTTAGAGAAGTTCCATGAATGCCGTATAAACGTAATTTTGAAAGAAGTATATGGTGGTTGACAGTATCGAAGGCTTTGCTAAAATCGAGATAGATGGCTGCAGAAACTTTTTTTGGGTCAGCGCTGATGTTATGTCATCATATAGTAGGGCAATTGGCATAAATGTGCTGTGGCTCTTTTGAAATCCAAATTGATTCTTAAAGATGGTGTTATTTTCATTGAAGTATTCAATGATTTGTTGGTAGACAATTTTTTCGAATACCTTGGCTAATATAGGGAGTATGGAGATGGGTCTATAATTTGTGAAAGATGATTTACTACCGGATTTGTAAATAGGAACAACTAAAGCAATTTTGAATTCATCAGGGAAGACACCATGAGCTAGGCACAGATTAAACAGATGGGTTAGATGGGGAGAGATCGAAAGAGATATACGTTTTAGTATCTTAGCACTCATACCGTCATACCCAGCTCCTTATTACCCAGGGACGTTATGGTTTTCTGAACCATTGCTTCGTTTATTGGGTGAAAATGAAAAGTTGGGGACGCTTGGTCCCTTACAAGGTATTGAAGAGGATCTGAGGTGGACGGCGGAAGCGAGGCATCCAGAGAAGCACCTACTGTTGAGAAGAAATTATTGAAATGATGCGCAATCTTTTGGGGATTTGTTTCTAGTTTGTTCTCGATCTCGAATAGTTCTGGAAGTTGATTTTTGTGTTTGTTTTTTCGTGTCAATTGTAGAAGGGTGTTCCAAAGCTTTCTAGGATCTGATTTATCTTCTTCTAGTTTTCTTTGGTAATATAGTTTTTTGGCATTTCGTATGACATTAATTAACACGTTCTTGTAGTTTTTATATAATGTTTCATCATTTTTAGATTTCGAGCGAATAAATTTTTGATAAAGATCTGTTTTTTTTGTTTATACATCTTAGAATACTGTATGAGATCCATGGTTGAATAGGTGTGTTTCGGCGTGTTTTTTTCCTTGTCGAGAGATTGGAGATTTCATCCACGAGAGCTGATTGTATCAAGGTTGCAACGCTGGCAGGATCATTAATAGTTGAAAGATTTTCCAGTCTGTTTTGCAATTTCACCTTCAGAATATCAATATTACGAAAATCAAATGAGATGGTGGGTTTTTGCTCTGAGTGCTTAACATTAATTGAGGAGTGAAGCTCGAGTGTAATGGGCAGATGGTCACTAATATCTGACATGAGAACTGAGGAAGATTTTATGGTAGATATGTCATTACTGAAAAAGTTATCAATAAGTGTTTGACTTTCTGTCGAAAATCTGGTGGGAATTGAGATGCACGGATTGAAACCGTATGATGCAAGTAAATGTATAAAGATATCTATGTGATCAATGGAGCCTCCCTTCAGGATGTCAAAATTGAAGTCGCCTCCTATTATGCATTGTTTTTTGTTCATAGATAAGATTTGCAAGAATGAATCCAGATAATCAAGAAACATTCCAGATGGAAACGATGGTGATCTGTAGAAGGAACCAACAGTAAGATTGAATGGGAGAATGTTTTGGATTTCAAGAATGACTGATTGGAATTGAAGAGATTTTGACTCTAGGTCATACCTCCTGTTATAACAGAGATGCTTATTGATATATATTCCTGCCCCTTTTCCTCTGTTTTGTTCTGGAGTAGAAATTTCAAAATTGTAATCATGGAGGTGATAAGAGTTTGTAAGCTCAGGTGCCAGCCAAAGTTCAGTTATCAAAATGATGAGTGGTTTTTGTTTAAATTTGGAAATGAGGTATTCCAGTGTCTCAAAGTGTTTGGGAAGGGACCTAATATTGATATGGATAATAGGCAGGATATCTTTACCTGAATTGATTAAGTTGTATGTATCTAGGGAGCAGTAATTACAAGATTTTAGAAGCTCTAAAAGGTTTGATTGTTCAATATTGCTGTCATTATTGTGGGGAGCGAACTCAGGGATAAATCTGCTTGTATTTACATTGTTTGGTAGGGACTGAATGTTCAGTGCAAAAGTTACACAAGAATGAATGGGCACAGAGGTCAAACAGCAAAAATTAGATCAAGCTAGGAACTAGAATTGGTAACCAAGGAAATATGTATGTTAGTTTTCAGACAAGGAACAACTACACAATATGTTAGAAGGGAGGCAACAAAAGAAAGAAAGCTATACCAAGGAATTTCCATGCCTATAAGGTGGACCAATTTACCATACCTTCATGATAATACCTTGAGCTTGATCAGAGATTCAGGTTGGCATTAGCAGGTTGTTGAGCCCTGAAAAGATGAGTTTTGTTTATGTATCAAGCATGGTGTTAGCAGAGTGAATTACAGGGAAATTTTGTAACATAAAGTTATGGTTACATTATGTTTCGAAGAGAAAGTATCAAGCAAGAGGCTAATAATGTATCAAGCAAGAGGCCAGGGGGCAATCTGTAAGAGTCGTCCATAAGATATAGTTATAGATACATAAAATTTGGAAGGGGAAAGAAAAACAACAAAAAAACTCAATGAAGATGAGCAAGCAAGTAGGTTGTGGAATAGAATAGATTACGCACAAGTTTATGCAATGGTTGGTACAGGCGTATCAATGTTCATTTACCGCCGGCTCAATGTTACAACCCAACAAAAAGGAGAGTCCATGAATTTACAGCTTGGCCCAATGTTCAACTTGCCCAAGATGCAGGATCTGGTTAGTCATAAGTCTGCAATGGTACCTGAGATAGTCAGGGGCGATCCAGGGCGACCACTGTGCTCACACACTGTGAATCCGGGCGGAGGCACATGAATGGGCGGACCATCATTGACACCCTGGTGCCGCAAATCAGCCTCCGTCAGGTTCAACTAATCTTGTAGATTTGATACGAAATTTAAGTCAGCCAAAAGGCCAGGGAGCTATAAAAAGTAGCAATAGGAATTTTCTTACGTAGCAAACATTGTGATTCTAGCGTAGTGCTTCCAGCCTCATCATTTCGCAGTTGACAGAAGTGGTTAATGGCCGCCTGCCGCGCCCGCTCGCAAGACGCCATAGAGTGTATGCATGGAAAAAGTAGGGACAAAAAGCCAGCGTGAAAAGTTGTCAGATCTGGGTGATTTTTTGCACCAGACATCAACATACGATGAATAACTAGAATCTAACGTGCGCATTTCAAAATTCGAATTTTTATTTTCTAAGGGACGGTTTAATCTGTCATACATGACAGGTTATAATGTTAACTAGGTTATAAATTAATAACTAGGTTATGAACTAGGTAAATAACTATGCTATGAACTAGGTTGTAAACAAGTTCGCATGACCAGACTTCGTGACCTGATTCTCGACCATTTTGACCTTAAAACGGAAAACCAGTCCAGGCTTAACTTTGAAAGGTATGCACAGTTTAAAGGTGTTGATGGTTACCAGTCTTATGGAACGGCAAACAGTATGCAGAGTTTGGTGCGATGTGCTGGCGAACATAGCGTGGAAAGATATAATATAATTGAAGCCGGAAGTCTAACAGTAAGAGAGATCGTGATGTTCTCTAGGTATGATGGGCCACCTTACGGTTATTGTTCCGGCATACCAGGCGTGAACTGGTATCGTCAAACCTCTCCATATCTCAAAGAAACCTGTCACTCGCTTCAAATGCCGGAATGGACAAGGGAAGGAAGGGTCTCGATCGGATTATTAGATCCTTCATTCAAGCCAGTGTACAAAAACTCTGCTGAGAGTAGATTCATAAAGCGTCATGCAGAAGGAGCTGCTGCCGCAGTGGAGGACCGCCAGGGAAATGCTGGAGCTGCGGAGACTCACAAGCCAGACTATAGCGAAGCAGACTATACCGGTAAACCAACTGGATGGTGTCTCACGGTCTAAAGTGAGTTCGACATACCGTCATCTTTCGGTGACTGGGTTAAAGAGCCACGGAACGCTGAATACGACCGAATTTTTTCACAGGCCAAGCACAACCCAAAGTCTATCTTCACTCATCTAGCCCTAGGTTGTCACTTCTAAGATTATATATGAAGAACCACAACTTTCTACCTACGAGTTTTCACTTCATCTGTCTTCCATCCAGACTGATGTTAAGGTTCATATTAAACAGCTTTCAGCTGCGATTCACGCCAAACGGCCCTGTAAAGCTGACCCAGCCTATATCGAAGCCGGTTGCTTACACTCTTGCTACGTCAACTTCTATTTGTCAGATTTTCCCCACCTAAGGGGTCCATTTGTTCTCCTCAAAGTATGAAAACCCCCTTTCTTCGCACTGTATCTGAAGTTTTTTCAACTTACGGAATTTTATGTCGTTCAGCAATCGCAAGAATACGGACAAATTACATAGCACACAAGATCATACAAACACCAATGTCATCAGGCCCCTACCCCGTGGCAACGGCCGTATAGAAGGCGCTCAGCGCCCTTTCCGGCCCGCCACCCAGGGGTGGGGCGGCGGGTGCCTGTGGAGAGCGATAGGGTGCCAGGGGAAGCGCCCCCTGTGCATCGGCTGAGGCCGTCGATGGTGCTAAGTGTTGCGGGAACAACTATTTGTCGCTGGCGGCGTCAGTCCGACCCACGAGCTGGGCGAGCGGAGTAGTGGTTTGGTGTTAGATGTTGTGAGGAGCGGTTTAAGGAAAAAACAGAGGTGAGCAGAGGAGTTATAAAGCGGGGGACGGGAGATCTGGAGGGGTTGTGGGATTTGGCAGCCAAAATACGGGCTGCCGTATGAGCGGGGCGAGTGACCTTGAGTCGTGAGACGGCATTTTCGTAGCGTTGTGTGATTGGCCAGTTTGTGGAGGCTTCTCGGCGATTAGGTTCGTGGGCCATGCGTCAGTAAGTAGTTCTGTTTTTCGGTGTTCGATAAGACGAATTTCATTAGCCCACGGAAAACAATTGTTGAGTGAAAATGACGACTGGCCAGATTACTTCATATTTGTAGAGCGCAGTTAGCTTCTTGAGTATTAGTTAGATTGCAAGTATTTGATGGATGAGTATGGGGGTGCAGCGGTAGCTATTCTGGATTGAAAATTGTTTAGATCAACAGCCTATTTTATTTCGGAGCAAAAGTAAGTTGGAAAATATGTAAAATTGATGATATGTACGTTAAATTTATGACAACTGTGTCGATAATAGCATTAGATATCGTATTCATGTATTTTTGGCAACCCATGACCTTATATTTAGCTTTTAACGTGATTGTTTACTTTTGAGAGTTTCGCCGCACCCGCGCCATTGTAGTTTTCCATTGTTTTTGAAGGTACTCGGGCCGCCGTATGATGAGACGGCGGCTCGCTTGAGGCGGATAACGACGAGGGGTACCAGACATCGCCCAGCACCGGAATTAAGCTGGTATGGCCAGGTTTTTACACCTAAACGTGGTGGAAATTGTACTCGAGCTGTGGTTGTAGCAGATGTTGAAGCAGTTGAGGTAGCATGTGCTGAAGCAGGCGACGTAAAGGTGTTGAAGCGGATGATGTAAATTGGGGCAGAGGACAAGTGTGTAGTTGTGTGGACTGGGGGTTGGGGGGGTTGCGTGGGTTTTAACGAGGGTATTTAACGAGGGTTTAGATCAGAGTCGGGGGTGATGAGTGCTAACGCGGACGCCCTCGGCAGAACGATGTTTGCTGCAAGTATGGGGATGCTGCGAGGGCAGGTGGCGTGAGGAGGGGAGTAGAAATACAGCAGCACCAGTGACAGCTCGTTGTTTCGGCGATGATCCCGGGAGGGCAGCAGCTGGTCCGGAGCGGGACCAGCCGTGGCCGCTACAGGCCGGTCCGCCCGATCTCTTTACCCGGTCCCTCCGGCGCACGGCACCAACTCACCGGGACATGTCATTCACAACCGCCGCATGGGCGAGCCGAGACCCCAGCGGGAAGGGCACAGGCACAGGTGCCGTCCATATCACAGTTACCGCCGAGCATGTGTGTAGTGGAGTGTTCATGAATCAATTTGCCATTGGCGTCTCTCTATTACTTTTCCAGTATTTTTCCGTAATGAAATATGGCAAGTGCCTGCTGGAGCTTCATGGTGAAAGCTTTCGGCAAATGTTCCGGCCTGGAGAAGCTTACTTATCATTAGGAGGAAGGGAGCTGGAGATGGGGATGGACTTTGAAACAAAAGGCGGAATTGAAACATGAATTGAGGTTTTATTTATAAAAAAGTATTTAATACTGCTCTGACTTTGTCTTACATGTGCTCTTAAAAGGGAAAACTCTGCCTGATCTCAGAAAGATAACTATCAGAAAAAATTAATTTCCATTAGGATTTGAATGGCCCTTCCCAGAGTAGCAGAGGACTTTACCATTCAATCAATCCTCGCCCGGGGAGGACGTTTGAACATCCCTTCGTCGGGTTTTTCTGACGGCCCTAGAAAAGCGCAGCGCAAAGTGCAGTCGTTCTTCGCACACCCTTTTCTTCATTGATTGCCTGACTTTGCTCAAAATTTACAGTTAATGCTATCTCAGGTCAGGTCACCAGACAAGAACAACCTCGGCCTGCGGCCTGGGCTAACGCCCCACCGGCGCAGGAGAGCCGCATGACAATGTGCCGAAAGCAAACCATATTTCGTTCTTAATGTATCTCTTCATAAGCCTGCAAGTCAGTTTTATCATTCTTTTCTTTGAAATAACCAATAAAGAGTACGTGGTCACCCCCGGATTCGAACCGGACCTACCTGATCAAGAGACAGGGCCTCTAACCACTAGACCACCGTGCCACACTACTCATCCTCCCACTAGCTGAACAGCTGTGACCCGTCAGGAGGTCACTGGCTAGTACAACTCCGCCGAATATGCCGGGCCGCTGGCGATGGGTGCTGTGCTTGTCCCGAAAAGGCACGATATAAAGGTGCTTCTAGAAGACGAACCAAACATTCTTTTGGGCTGAAATTAGTTGTATCGTCGAGCTAGGATCGTAAGCTAGCTTCATGCCAAATTACTTCCACTTCCATCCATTTTAAGGACTTCAAACCATGGTGAGAAGCAAAGGTGGTCCGAGAAATTTAGCATCTTGTAATACATTTTGGACTAATTACTCGAAAGCCATTAGAGATAGGTGGGTAGTATAAGTGAGCGAAATGACCGCAAGTAACTTTCCTCTTCAGCCATGTCAGTTCTGAGTTTGTGATTGACATGAGCTTGGAACCAGGAAGATGCAAATAAAAAGTTTTTTGACTCCATTTCTATTTATGCCTATAAAACAAAGAATTTCACATTCACAATTTCCATCTCCAAATATTATCAGGCGGAAGCAATGTTCTTTCATTATTTGAAATGAAAACTCAAATCGGTCAATTAGATTGTGAGATATTAACGTTGAAATGAAATGAACCAAAATTCAGTCTTCCGGAAGAACTGTAAAAAGTAGGTCAAAATTTTGCGTTTTGCACTCAAAACTATGCCTAAGCACTACAAAATTTTCCTAGCTACCCCTAGGTAACTGCCTTTCAGCTAACTGAGGCCTGCCTTCTGACATTTCGAGCGCACAAGTCGGCCATCAACTTTTAGCAGGTTTTTTGCGCGCGTGAGAAATGCCGCGTTTTCGCGCAATAAATATTGTTGGATCAGCTCAATTTTTCCCCCTAGCTGGCCCTTGTTATCCATTGAAAAGGACATAAATTTCAAGTTCGTAACTTAAGAAGTAAAAATTAGAAAAATATAAAACAGAAAAAGTTTGAGCCAAAATTTCTCAAAAACTATTTTGGATTTCAACTCGGGGCTTCAGTTTGGGTGTCTGGAGCAGAAGGGCTATCACCCTACAAAATTCCAGAGCTCTGACATCAATTCTCAGGACTGACAGACGCCAACAACAACAACAACAGACCACGACGAGACCCGTCTGAGCGGCCAGAATAGAGCCGCTTGAGAAATCTCAATGCGCTTCGCTCCATGGATTTCGTCATGCGGCTCTGACAAGTGACCTCATCTGAACAACTTCGAATGGCATCAGTGAAAACAGGTTTAGTTATCTACTGATCTAATGTTTTCATATCGGGGGTGCGGTAGTGGAGTGCTCACCGTAGCTGGCTTCTATTCAGCCGACCCGGGTTCAAGGCCCGGCGGCTTCCCTGAACAAGGAGCAAGCTGGCTCTCAAGAAACCCTTCCAAAAGGGAAAGAGTTGACGACGCCATATGACCCTGGCAGTTCGTGCGTCGATAAGCCCAAAAAAATGTTTTCATATCACGTAATACACCCACCGAGAGCCACAAGTTGTGATAACGGGCTTTTCAATAGCGATTAACACGCGCATTGACGTGGGGGCGGGTACCCGCCCCTCGTGTTTTTTGGAGATAGCAGAAAAACGGCGGCGCGTATCGCCACTGTACTTTGCCTGCTTTTTCCCTGATCATTTTTACGACTTCTTACAAAGTTTTAACGTTAGGTCATCTCAGGCTCAGGTCAGGTCACCAGTACAGGTCAAATGACTTGACCTAAAAAAAGTTTAGGACAGCATAGGTCAGAAAAGGGTGAACTTATCCGATTGAAACTCATATCACATAATGGAACCACTGAGTTGTCTAAAATGTGTTCCGGTATAACTAAGGTCAGATACAAACCATGACCTCTCCCTTGGAAATACATGGGAAAAATGGTTTTAACTGAATAAATTAGTAATGGATGGTGATAGAGCGTTTATTTTAACACCATTATATTTTCCTGGTATTTGCAGTTCTTATGATATGAATTTTACATAGTTTGACTTTGACCTGACCTCAGGTCAGGTCAAATTCCCTATGTGACCTGATTTGACCTAACAAGGTCATATTATACATAATTGGATTCGGCCTGCTGCGAGGAATCTAATGGTGTAAAATTTGTTTCCTCTATCTTTACTTGCTCACCAAAAACCTACGTCTGCATGTTATCCCTATGACGGCATGTATTGACCTCTAGTGACCTTAGATGTGACCTAAAAAAATGGTCCGACTATTTCCGATAGAAAAGTGGATGGGCTACCCAACACCGTTTACCGTTTTTCGCTATCTAGCGTGGTTCTTGATATCTTAGGGGGGCGGGTACCCGCCCTCCCCCTGTCAAAGCGAAGGCGGCTCAGACCCCCGTCAATGCACATGTTTACTATAGGCAGGCTCAGGTACAGGTACACTTCCCTGCAATTGAATCTGTGCATACTAGGCTCGACCAGTTTTGAGCTTGCAAATCAACCACCGGAGTGTGCGTTTCAACCGTAGGTATCTATTAAACCCGCGCCCCACCGGGGGTCCGGCGCCACCTTCGCCCCACCAGGGGCCATCGATGGCCCCCCTCAAAATCCGAAAATATGGGGGTTAGCGCAAATCTGCAAGGTGCAATAGAAAGCTTGCGTGAATTCAGTAAGAAATTACTTCTTATGTGTAAGCGCTCAGGTCAATGGTTTGACCTCCAGAGGTCAAGTTAGGTCACGAGAGGCTATTTTCACTAAAATATGCAATGCTTAAGAAAACTGAGCATAACTCTTATGACATTAGTGCTCTTGAGATCTGGTATAGTACATTTGGTAGGAAATGGGCAGACCTTTTTCGCTATGTGGAACGTAATGGCCTCCCGCCAGAAGTTTGACCTTCAGAGGTCACCTCGTGACCTAATATGACCTAAGGTCACGAAAGGTCAGAAAGTAACCTTCCCGTATATCAAATGAAAGCCAGTGACGAGACATACACGATAATGTTTGATTCATCGCTCTAGCTTAATTAGATCAACAGTTATTGTTAAAATACTGTTTTTTACCCCTGGTGACCTTGGATGACTTTGGAGAAGCAAAAGGAAAATATGGCCCCTGGGATCCGTAAAGGGGTGTCTAAGAACGCTTTTCTGAGCAAGCTGAGCATTTGCAATCGTTTTTGTGACGTGACACTGATCATAAGACAGCTTTTCCCCACCTCGTCACCTGACTTTAGGTCACGAATCGAAAAATCCCGGATAAACACCTTGTAGACCCTGGAGAGATCTTAAAGTGTAGGAAGTTTCAAATCAATCGACTAAGAAATGTAGCTCTTATACAGCGCAAAAATTGAAGTGAGGTGACCTTGGTTAACCTCGCCTGGTGACCTGACCTTGGGTGACCCAGGGAAAAAAGTTTCAGAGATGGTGGGAAAATTATGGGGGAGAGATAGAGCCCTTAAACGTGGCACTGCGTCCCGTCGTTTTTCTGCCATCGCGAAAAAAACCTTAGGGGGCCATCGATGGCCGCCCGGCGGGGCGAGGGTTAATGCCCATGCACACTTGACAACTTCATAATGAGGGTGATATTTACAAAAAGTTTTCGGCCGCTTCCCAGCGAAGCAGGCCTCACTGGACTTTTTTCAGTTATATTTTCCATACCAAGTTTCATCTCAAAAACACTCTTCCAGCGTTATGCCTACATCTCTCACTTTACTTCACCTGAGTGAATCGCTACACGCGTCTTACGTAGGAGCGAGAGAGCCTGTGATTTGGAGAGTGACATTTTGTGTGTTTGGTTGTTGGTATGGGTAAGAACGTGTAACTATGGGTATGGACTGTGTGCAGGACTGGAAGTGTGACGTGTGTGTGGGTGAGTATGGTGTGTGTGTGTGTGTGCGTGCATGCGCGTATTGCTTCAGCTTGTGTGCAATTGTGTACTTGTGTAATGTGTATATGTATGTGACAGCATGCACTTTGTGAGTTACATTCCAACAATGCAAAGATAAAGTACACTCCGGACGCTATTTTCAATTTCAAGTCATATTTTGCGGCCATCAGAGAGCTATGACTGGTGGAGGGCCAATCTCCCCATCTCTCCCCATTTTTCGTAAAAATTCCCGATTCTATCCTTCTTCCTCGCAACTTTTACCTCTTTTTCGGCTTCTGACCGTAAATACTGCATAAAATGTGCCACTGCTGGTTGTCGTTTAGTTAAACGGGCTTTAAATATGACCAACTTGGCTACCGTCACTATAAGAATATCAACTTGTTTACCGCTTTCAAGGGAGGGAAGAAACCAGTCTGGCTTCTGAAAAAGGTAGGTAACACTGTACTGCTCGCGTAGCTGATTTTGGATATTTCTAATATAGATTTGGGTCTTTGGGCATGACCAAAACAGGTGCTCTATGGTTTCAATGGATTCGCAACAGAAGGTGCATAACGCAGATTCAGCTCTGCCTATAGAGTGAAGGTATCTATTTGTAGCTGTTATCCGCGACATTACTTTGAAATGAAACGATTGCAAATACGTACTCTTCGTTGTTAAGCATATGGCAAGCATACTTCCAACATAGGGTGATTCTATGCCATCTTGTCTCCATCGATTTATCCATAGTTGATGGGAATGCTCATATTTTTTTCTTAAATCAGTAATAAATTCTCGGTAGGCTATTTTTTTCGTGTTTGTATTTTTGCTAATAAGTGCAATCTGATATGGCAACGTTGGCTGGGGGAATTTCAGACTATTCGCACAGTTTTGTACATTTCTAGGTAGTCCTCGAATCAATGACTGGTAACACAGAAAAGTCATTGGTATATTATAAATACGTTGCAGCTCGGCATGCGTGAAAGGCCTTGCAGCATCAGTATTTACGAGATCGCCGATGAATCGAAGACCCTTAGCATCCCAATCCTTCACAATCGTGGTTTTAAACTTTGTAAAATTAGAAAACCATAGTTTACTGGTGAGAACATCCTCATCTGGAGGTTTGTAAAGTTGAATGAACTCTGCCCATGATTCTAAAACGTTCATCCAAAATGGATTTTGAATTGTCTTAACAACTTTTCTTAACTTTATGTCGCCGTAGGTAAGCAGTTGTTGCACTGGTGGCAAAATACGTCGAATGAGAAGCGTCCATGTCTGTTCCGAGGTATATAAGCGTTTTACCCACCCGACTTTTAAGCTTTTAATGAATGAGGGCAAGTCTGTGACGTGTAGGCCATCATGCATTGTTTTTGTGATAATTTGGCACGTTTTACTGGATTGCTTCTATTGTTTCAAAGAAAATCATGAAAAATTTTGTTGAGTCACTGAATAATGTTTGGGGAAGGAGTTGGTAATGATATAAAAATATGTACCAGTTTAGACATCAACAATGATTTAATTACAGTTACTTTACCCATCAATGTTAAATTTCGTCTCCTCCACTGTGTGATCTCGTGAAGAATGGGCTCAACTTTCTCTTTTAGGTTATGTTCAGTTACTGAATCATTTGTTTTATTGAACTTAATACCCAGAACCTTTAATTCGTCCACGAAGGTGATGCCTAATGTATTATTGCACAGTGTTGCATTTATTGGTCCGATTGGAAGGCACTTCGTTTTGCTTACGTTTAGTCTGAGGTTCGAAAAGTGTGAGAACCTTGTCAGTTCTGTGATAACTGCTGTCAAAGAGTTCTCGTCGGCTTTGACAAACGTGATCAGATCATCAGCGTATTGGGAGACGCGAATCTCGGTAACATATTCGTTGCGGATTCCAATCTGGATTCCACTGAATTGCGTTGACATTTTCAGCTGAGAAGCAAGAGGTTCCACTACCAAGTTGAACAAATATCCGCTGGCTGGGTCGCCCTGCCTAATACCTTGATTTAAAAATATTTTATCCCCTAAAAATCCATTCAGCAATACTCTAGAAAAATTTCCTGAATTAAGGTACAATAAGTTAATAAGTGATCTAAATTGCGGTCCAAAGTTGTAGGATACTAAAGCCTTTTTCAAGAAGCTCCAAGAAACGGACTCGAACGCCGCCTCAAAATCAGCTGCAAGAATGAGGCCAGATTGCTCCTCCTTGTTGAGGTAATCAATGACATCATAAGCCAGCCGCGTATTTTCGCCTAGGTATCGGCCTTTAATGTATGCTGACTGACTCGGAGAGATAAGAGTGTCCATTACGCTTTTAAGCCTGCTAGCAATGACAGTAGAAATAATTTTGAAATCTGTGTTCAAAAGGGATATGCCTCTAAATGCCTTCAGGGAATGTTCTGCCTGACCCGATTTTGGAATGAGAGTAACAATTCCTTCCCGAAATGAATTACACATATGCCCTTGCATTATGTTGTTGTTCAGGACTCTTAACAGGAAAGGACCAAGGAAGGTCCAGAACTGTTTAAAGAATGGTGCTGTAAAGCCATTAGCACCTGGAGAACGCCCATTTTTCATGCTGTTCAACGCATGCGTAAGCTCGATGAGAGTGACTGGCTTATCTAGTTCTATTTGCTGAGGGTGGCTTAATCTATTCTCAATTGTATTTTGTAGAAAACCCGAGGCCTCTAACAGATTATGGGTTTCTTTGTATTTTTTTGAAAAATGCTTAGTAAACTCCTCTAAAATTAGTCGATTATTAGTGATAACCTGGTCTCCTTTCTTTAAACAATTTATTGATTTTCGTATCGAGTTTCTTTTTTCAAGATTGAGAAAATACTTCGAGCACTTCTCCCCCTCTTCGTGCCATGCTACCCTGGATCGAGTAATAAGGCCTTGAATTCTCGGTGCTCGTATTTCCTCCAGCCTGTATTTTGCTCTTGCTAAATGGTTGTAAATTTCGGGAGATTCATTTGGAACTAACTTTTCTAACCGTTCAATTTCCTGCATAATTTTCGTTTCTTCATTACGTTGTCTCCGCGCTTTGCGCTTCGAATATTGTACTGTTTGGCCCCTAATCATCATCAGTAGAGTTTCATAGAAAAGATTGATATCAATACTAAATTCTAGTTGAGAAAAATGTAATGGGTTCGATCGGAATTCATTAGTATATATTGGAAGTGCGTACTGGCTAACTTGCTCATTTATGCAGTCTTTAATACATGTTATGTATTGAGGGTCGTCAAGGAGGCTTTCATTAAACTTCCAAAGTCCTGGGCCCCTTTCGAGATTTGGCTCCTTGATAGACCACGTAACGCTACTGTGATCAGTTCTATATGCGGGAACAATTTCACAATGGTCAATGTGTCTAGCCAGTTCGTTGTTGGTAAATACCATGTCCAGTCGACCATATTTTAAGGGATTGGGTTTACGCCAAGTGAACTGATATTCACACGGGTGTCTATTACGCCATAAATCCATCAGATTATATCTCTCAATGACTTAAAGGATACGGCGTTTTGCATTTATGTTACCTTCTCGGAAATAATTCGAATCTCTCTGAAGGTCCATAACAAAATTCCAGTCTCCAGCAATCACTAGGTTTTCAGGTACCATTGATTCCATGCATCCTTCCAATTCGTCGTAAAAATCCGGATTATCTTCATTTGGTCCATAAACACTAATGAAGGAGTAAACGTTTCCACGTATTTGACAATTTATGGCCTTTAAGTTACCACTCGTACCTTCAGTCTCCGATAAAATGTCATGAGGCAATGTATGTTTGATAAGGATTGAAGTACCTCGACTCAAGCTTGACTAGCATGCATGATAACATTTTCCTTTCCATAAAAGATCAAAGTACGGCACTGATCGTTTTGTGAGGTGAGTATCCTGTAAAAAGATTACGTCGTAAGAAGACTTTTTAAAAAAATCGACAACATCTCGTCTTTTTTGTTGTGAGGCAAGCCCTCTACAATTCATAGTCATGAATCGCAATTCAGACATTTTTTAACTCTGTAAAATCCAGTCCGGAATGTACTCGAAGGTTGAAGTAACAAGTTTTGTCTTTTTGTACCGCTGCTTGTAGTGCTTTCGAAATGTTTGCACAAGCTGAATTATGATGTAATGTGTTTGATGTGTGATGCGTGTTAGATGTGTTGGACACAGGGCTCCCTGCAGTCACTAGACGAGCGCCACCTATAACTAACCTGGCACACGGATGCTGCCCATCTGGCAGCACCAAGTATGCGTACCAGCCTACCGCCATCTATCTCCACAGGCGCTACAGACCGGGCCCGGACGCATAAAACAAAGCATGACGCAAAAAAAGAAACAAAATGAGGTAGATAAATAGCTTGAGGGCTCACGACAAAACGAATATTTGAGCATTATCACAACTCATAAAGTCAAAAGCCACAAAAGCGTGATCCGTTCTAGCAGTACAGAAGTCGGTGCTTCCAAAATCAGAGAGCATTGAAAAAAAAAAACAAAAACAAACTGCCGCCGTCGCCGCCACTGCGCTCCACAGGCGGGCTGTGTCGTTCATACCAATACATGTTTAGATCATAGTGTACCCTCAACGAATTTTTGGAATCCTATATATATCCTAAGGTTATCCTAAGGCATATCCTATATATATATCCTAAGGCATATCCTAAGGTTTCAGTTACTAAAAAGGTTCACACTACGAAAGGATCAAAGTAAATACCTGCTACCACCGGCGACCCGCAGCGCGGCCCTGCTCCACCAGGCCACGCGGCCCCGAGAGACGCTGCTGTGCTGGAGTCGGCGAGGCCACGCGGCCGGCAGGCCCAGCCGCGACGCGGATCACCAGCAGACAGCGGCAGCATATCAGTCAGCAGTCCACGAATGCACCTGCCATGATCGTCGGGCGTTACTACGGACTCAAACACAACGCAACAAGAGCACTGCATTACATGATATAGACACTGACCCCTTGAGAGATCTCCGGCCTGGTTGTTTGGCAAAAGCATCCGCAGGGACGTTTGAGATAACAGTACTTCTCGCTATTTAAACAAAGAACACCTTAGCTATCAATTCTATCATACACTCAACAGTGTTATACTCCACACAATATCCACCAATATCCAGCGCTTTACTGAACTTTACCAGAGTATCAACATAAAGGCAGCTGAAGGCAATCAGTTCTCTCAACTGGAGAATGTCCTACATGTTTATTGTGACCGAGTGTTAACAATGAAGCGCCTCTCACCACATAGTTACAACAAACCGACGGCAGTCGCGCAGCCGGCACCGCGCCCCGGCAGCGGCGCATCGCAGAGCCGCGCGGCCCGCCGTCGCCGCCGCCGCCGCCCGGGCCGCGCGGCCCCGCCAGCGACCTCGGCCAGAGTCACCGATAAGCTGGACACTCGCCGGAGTCACGGATGGGTGCTGGTTTCATTGCTCGATAACTAGGGTACGGTGCAATGTGCAAAAGGATGTGATCGCATCCAATGACACCACGTTTGTACGCTTACCGACGTTAGCTGGTTAGTCCTGGCCAGATCACCGTATTATCTTGACATGAACGAAGAAAGTCACTGGACTTGGCAGCGCTTCTGAAATAGGACCCTCCTCTGCGCCGAGCACGGCCACATGACTACTACGTTTACGCATGGCTGCGCACCCGGCACAGTAACGCGCCCGTAGCAAATTCTACGTGCTGCACACTTCAAGGTCAATGCTTGAACCGAATGGGTTGGGCTGCGGTCAGGTATGAACTAGCCTGGGGCAGGGGATTAGAGAAGTATTGGTAACAGTTCGGTGGAGTGGGTGTGGGAATGAGCGAAACTCCGAGGCTGACGCCAGCCTGTTGGGGCGCTTGGGCGGAGCGGCGAGTTGGCAACAAGGTTATGGCATTGTCTTCTCAGTTGAAGAGCCGGGTTCGAAACCATGCGACTCCGATATTTATAGAATGGAGTAGAAATGTTTTAAACACTTGAAAATTGTAGCGGGTTAGCTGTATAAGATAGCAGAACACGAGGCACCCTCCTCTCTCCCCACCATGCTCTCTTTGATGGGGAAGTCCTTACACAAGCACAAAAACGAATCCACGTCATATCTTCTACGATAAACTCTGCTACAGTCACTTCTGCTACGTCTTTTCTTCTACTGGAATTTCTTCTACAGGACAACACTCCTACCAGACACTTCCACTATTCCGAGTACTTCTACGCGACAGTTCTTCTATAGCAAATACTTCTAAAGTCAAAACTTCTAGAGGACATATCTTCCACTGCCGCAACTTCTACAGGACATTTCTTCTACGCGATATTTATTCTACTGAAAAATCTTCTATGCGTCCTTCCTTCTACTGAAACCACTTCTACAGCCTCAGTGTTACATAACTTTCTTCTACTGCTATCATAGGCGGAACCAAGGGGTAAGGGGGTGGGGGGCACGTGCCCCCCGATCGACCCTCGGCACCCCCTGAAATGGTCACGGCGCCCCCTGAAAAGTCAATGGCGCCCCCTGAAATTTCGCTTCCCACCCTCCCCCATGATGCAAAAATCGGCACCCACCGATGAGATTTTGTGACCATCTGATACGTTTTTCGGGTCAAAAGTGGCGCCCCCGGACCAGATGGCGCCCCCCGGGAAGGTGCCCCCGCCCCCGATCGGAAATTCTGGGTCCGCCTATGACTGCTATTACTTCAAAAGCCACAACTTCCACGTGACAGTGCGTGTACTGCAAATACTTCTGTCAATACTTCTAAATGACGAATCTTCCACTGCCGGAACTTCTAAATGACATTTCTTCTACGCGACATTTCTTCTACTGGCTTCGGGGGCATTCCAGGACAGATCGACCAAGGCTTGACACCACCATGTCTAGAAAAAATCTGAAACTTTGTCTCCGGGGTAGTATTGGGCCAGAAACACGCCTGTGAGAATCTCAGCCCCCTCCGACCAACGGTGACCGAGTTATAGCCCGAGGCACTTTCGGGAGGTCACGTTGTAGACTCATCTTTGATGCTTCATAACTCAAAAACGCATCACCTGATTAACAAGTTTTGTATATCATTGAACTCGTCTTGAATTATAGTTTATTTTGAAAAAGAAAATTTGAAAATTTGAAAAATTTTGACTTTTAATTTGTTTGACCTTTTCTTTTTGACCTAGCTTGACCTTTTTCAGTTGAAATTGCCCTTTTAGACAGCTCAAAAATTGTCCTCAAAATATCTTTCGATAGAAAAAATAAAAAATGCGTTCTTGCTATAAGTTCCAAATTTTTAGCACCTAAGGTAGGTACGCAGACGGTTTTCGACCACCGCGGTAGTACAGTCTTATGTTTAACGCCGCAAACAAAGCGATTGCTTTTGTAATTGGTTGCATGTAATCATATGGCATTGTCTTTACGAAATTTTCCTTGTGCAAGTGTCAAAATAAATGAGAATTAACACGCACCCACACAGGGGGGGTGGGCAACCGGCCTCTTCAGGTTTCCACAGGTAGTAAAAAAACACCTTCGCGCAGCGCCACCGTACTTCATGTACCTCTAACTCGAAATTTTTGCAGCTTCTGGCAAAATTTTAGGTCTGGGTCATACCAGGTCAGACCGCCAACCCAGGTCAAGAGACCTAACCTCAAAAAAAACTTTGGGAGGTGCATAAATCATGTCAAATTTAGCCTATCGTGGTTAGAATCGCATTACATAGTAAGATCGCTTAGCAAGATAATTTTTCGTAGCAGGATTTCTATATCGATAACCGGGAGCAGGGCAAAGGCCATGATCTTTCCATTAGAAATGCATGGGGCGATTGGTAAATTTTGATAACTTGCGAGAATTGAGAATTGTCGAGAATTGCGATGGAGGTTTTATTTTTACATTGTCGTGTCTGACTTGCCACTGCAGTTTGATTAATATTCTTCTTACCATACAGACCTAAGCCTGGCTCTAGGTCAAAGCAGGTTAATTTTGACATTTGACTAGGCAATATTATAAGATATTGATGATATTTATTTTTTTATAAGATACATAATCCGTTTGGGCTCAACAAGAGTGTTCCAATGGTGCTGAACTTTTCTTTCTACGGCTCTCCTCTGTCACCTATTATGCCACAAAATTTAGGTTTCCACTTAGTTCCCGTAAGAAATACTGTGACATTGAGCAACCTCAAAGGTGACACGACCAAACGATTGTATGTAACATATTCGGTAGTGATTAAAACTGGCTATTTAGCGGCATCACTCCCAGTGCACTGTGTCATTATTTATCTGGGATTCTCGGATCCGTGTCAGCTATGAAATGATCACCTTGTAAAAATATCATGAGGCAACCTGTTCAAGCGACCAAGTCGAATGCGTTACAATTTCAGGGCATTTTGTCGAATATATGAGCAGATTCAAATTACTTTTTGGGAATGAAAGCCTTTCAGACACGTTTGTTTACATTGCATGAATCCTCTCAAACATATGCTGTGCTGCACTGGATCAGCTTGCATCGATACTATTTTCCATCTCCGGGAACGATGTGATTGTGTGAGTTAGTGGTGCTCATAGGATAAGTTATACCTGTTTCAATTATTGATAAGGTCGCGACATCTTTGTAAATTTTCGTTTAAGGCTGAAAGGTTCATTATTAATAAGTTCATTTGCCCTCGTCTCCCTCGAAACAAGGAATCCCTTTTTATCACTTTTAATGGCTGCAGTTTTTCTGTTTATAAAGATTGCGCAAGTTGATGCCAGTTCAGTTTTTTATACATTTTGTACAAGTTGTTCTCAGTTCGATTGTTGGAGTCGGTGTCTCACTAAAGTCATCAATGGACTTGTCACGGAGACCCCGACCCCACCATCCGAACGAGCAACTCCCACAATGAAGGGTTGATTTTAGAAGCCAACGTTTAACGTCCCACACAGCACAGGGACGGCCGCCCAGCTCAGGTCACCCTCTCACCAGTCAGTTGCCAGCCGACCTGTACGTCGGGTAAGCTATTGAGCGCCGGAGCGTCTCAGCGGAACCGATCCCAAGCCTGGACATGCACTGCCACTGCATGCTTCTGAGCCGCGGGCCGGAGCCCAACGCTCTACCAACTGAGCTACCGGGGCGGCAAGGAGGCGGTTTTAGGAGTAGGTGTCTCACTAGAGTCATCAAGGGACTTTTTACGGAGACCCTGACCCCACCACCCAAACGAGCAACTCCCACGATAAAGTGTTAATCAAGGAAACAAAGTTGAAAGTCCCACAAGGCATAACGACGACCGTCTACCTGAGGTCACCCCCTAACCACTCAGTTGCCTGCTGGCCTTCAGCATTTACGGTACCTACCACCTCCCAGTTGACCTAAATTATTTTTCCAGAAGTTTCAAAATGTTGTGTTAGAGGTAGATGGAGTACGGTGGCGCTGCGCGAAGGTATTTTTTTACTACCTGTAGAGACCTGAGGAGGCCGGTTGCCCACCCCCTCGGGTGGGCGCGTGTTAATTGTCATAAATTCGGATACTTGTACGATAAAAATTTCGTAAAGACAATGGAGTATGATTTCCAGCGACCGATTACAAAAGCAATCGCTATATTTGCGGCGTTAAACATAAGGCTGTACTACCGCAATGGTCAAAAACCGTGTACATACCTACCTTAGGTGCTAAATATTCGGAACTTATAGCAAGAACGCATTTTTTTATTTTTGCTATCGAAAGATATTTTATGAAGAAACATTTTTGAGGTGTCTAAATGGGCAATTTCAACTGGGAAAAGGTCAAGCTAGGTCAAAAAGGAAAAGGTCAAACAAATTAAAAGTAAAAATTTCCAAATTTTAAAATTTTCTTTTTCAAAATAAACTATTATTCAAGATGAGTTCAATGATATACAAAACTTGTTAATCAGGTGATGCGTTGTTGAGTTATGAGGCATCAAACATGAGTCTACAACGTGACCTCCCGAAAATGCCTCGGGCTATAACTCGGTCACCGTTGGTCGGAGGGGGCTAAGATTCTCACAGGCGTGTTTCTGGCCCAAACCTACCCCGGAGACAAAGTTTCAGATTTTTTCTAGACATGGTGGTGTCAAATTGAAATATTTTTGGTCGTTTTGTCCTGGAACGCCCCTTCGATCTTCTACTCTACTTTTCTTCAACTGCAACCACTATCTACAGGCTGAGTTTGAAATAAATTTCTTCTACTGCTTAGACTTCTATAGTCAAAACAGAAGGTCTACACATTTAATTAGCTACATAAAAATTTCCTACATGATCAACGCGTAAAATTATTATACCGTCTTAATTATTATTATTATCGTCTGGCCCCTTATCTGGTCTGGAACCTCTTAGCTGGAATGGTCCCTCTCGGCTAATATTGGGTCCCCTGAGTTTAGTTTTGGTCATGTGAGAGGGAGTTTTGCAAGGAGTCCCTGGGCGCATCTGATAGTCTAAGAGAGTATTGTACAGGAGCTTACTGACTTTGTCTTGGGGTGTGACTTGGTTTGGTGTCACAATTAGCTGGTAAGGGCCCCTGAGAGGAGCTACATAAGAGGTTTTTGACTCGGTTTTATGGCCCCTAGCTGGTGTAGTGTTCCTTGAGCTTACAAGTGCCCCTGGGTTGGTATCGGGTCTGTTTAACAAATGGGCCTCTGTGACTTATTTGCGACCCCATTGTGCTCATCTTGGGCTTCGTGAGTTCGTCGAAGGTCCCCCCCCGGTAGGTCCCCCCAGCTTGGGGGGACCTACCGGCCGCGCGTGCCCCAGAGGTCGCACGGCTGAGCGCTTCCTCCACCTTAACTCCCTCTGTCTCCTCAACACAGGTCACTCCACCCACATTACTCTGCCTTCTGGATCCCTTTCCTCTATTGATCTTTCAGTTTGCTCTCCGTCTCTTCTCACCCAGTTCCAATGGAACACTCTTGACGATCCCCACGGAAGTGACCATTTCCCCATCCTTTTATCCCCGGCCGGTCCGCACGTGGCGGGACCTCGCCGGAACCGGTGGAATCACGGGCGTGCGGATTGGGCGGGCTTTGGGGCTGCGTGCGGCATGGTGGAGCCTCCCCGGAGGTCTCGGCTACCCAAGCTATTGCAAATTTTAATAAGATGATCCTCACTGCCGCGAAACAGTTTATACCTACGACGCGTGGTCAGCCAAAGCACGTCCCAGTGCCTTGGTGGTCCCACGAATGTAAAACCGCGATTTTAAAAAAGAAACGGGCTTTTCGTGTATTTAATAGACGTTCCACGGCGGCGAATCACGTAAATTTTAAACGCGCGCGAGCATTTGCACGTCGCGTGGTCCTTGATGCAAAGAGGAGGTGGTGGGTGTCTTATATATGCTGTGTCAATCGTTTTACGCCTTCGACACAAGTGTGGATGCGTATTAGGAGTGTGCAGGGGAAGAGCTGTCCTCCGACCGCACCAGTGCTGGATGTGAACGGGACTAAAATAACAGAGCCCCAGGAGGTGGCCGAGTGTATGGCGAAGTCATTTTTTGAGCGCTGTAATGGCACTATGGAAAACACAACTTTCTCACGAACAAGAGAGGTGGCCGAACGAAAGCCCGTCGACTTTGGCCAAAGCAATACTGCCACGTATAATGAGCCTTTTTCTATGCCCGAACTCAGAGCTGCTCTTTCTAAGGTCAGACCGGTGTCACCCGGCCCGGACAACATTTCAAACACCATGCTCTCTCACTTACCAGACTCATCTCTTGTAACCCTGTTGAAGATGTTTAATAATATGTGGAGAAATAATGATTTTCCGGACCAATGGCGTGAAGCACATATTATACCTATTCTGAAGCCTGGCAAGTCTGGCCTGTCCCTTAACGACTTCCGTCCAATCTCGTTAACTTCGTGTGTAGGCAAATTGTTCGAAAAAATGGTAAACACGCGTCTGGTGTGGTACTTGGAGTCAAATCAGCTGCTTTGTAGCAGCCAGTGTGGTTTTCGCCAGGGCCGCTCCACAATCGACCACCTTGTGCGACTCGATGCTTCTGTGCGGGAGGGGTTTTTACGGAAGGCCCACACTATAGCTGTGTTCTTTGACGTGGAGCGTGCCTACGATTGTACATGGAGGCATGGTATTCTACAGAAGCTTTTCGGACTTGGCGTTCGAGGACACATGGGTTGGTTTGTTTCAAACTTTTTGAAAAATAGATATTTTCGGTTTCGTGTAAACTCTTCTTTGTCGAACCGGTATGAACAACGGAACGGCATAGCGCAAGGTTCTGTGAGCTCCATAGCTCTCTTTGCAATCATGATTAATGATATTGCAGACGATCTCCCGACCGGTATAAAGCACGCACTTTTCGTTGATGATTTTGCGATGTGGGTGACGGCATCCACTACTGCTGCTGCGCAGAGGCGGCTTCAACTTGGCCTCGACCGCCTGCAGCAGTGGAGCACACGCAACGGGCTGAATTTCTCAAGTAACAAAACCAAATGTATGCATTTTTGTAATAGACGCAGCGATTGTGAAGACCCGACACTCTTTATCTGCGGTAATCAGATTGAAGTTGTAGGTGAAACCAGATTCCTTGGAATAACGCTGGACAAAAAGCTGACATATGTACCGCATATAAAAGAACTGCGTAAGAAGTGTTTCGATTCATTGAATATTTTCAAGGTGTTGACGAAAATGAGGTATGGCGCTGACAGAAAAAAGCTAATCATGTTATATAGGGCGCTCGTCCGCTCCAAGATTGAATACGGGTGTGTTGTCTATGAAGCTGCTATGAAGCGGCCAAACAGATGCTCGATGTTGTTCACCACCAAGCGATAAGAATAATTACTGGGGCGTTTCGTACATCTCCAGTAATCAGTATGCTGGTCGATGCTGATGAAATGCCGCTTGAAACCCGCCGAAGAATGATCGCTATGCGTTATGCAATAAAAATTAAACAGTCAGCACAACACCCCACATATCAAACCTTTTTTAGTGACGCCCACCTCCGTCGAATCGATAATGGCTCGCGTGCTTCAGCCCGCCATCCGGGGGTAAGGGTCCGGGCTTGGCTGACAGAGGCTGGTATTGATACAGACCTTGTTGAATCTTATGACGTATCTTCCGTTGAACCGTGGATTGTGTCGGAAGTGAACACAAATACGTACTTACTTGAACAATGCAAGCATATGCCTCCTGAAGCGATGCGCCAGCTATTTATGGATTTTTGCTCTGAATCTTTTGAAAATCACGTTCGCTTTTACACCGACGGCTCGAAAAGTGACAGTGGCACGGGTTGTGCATTTGTTGGTGAAGGTGTCGAGAGAGGTTTTAGCTTGCCGTGCGAGGCATCTGTTTTTACCTCTGAGCTGTTTGCGATCTTTCGTTGTTTGGACCAGGTGTCTAGGTCGAGGGCGAGACAGTTTGTCGTTTTTACTGATTCACTGTCTTCTCTACAGGCTTTGAAGTCTTTTTATTTTTATAACGCATCGTCATCATTTCTCTTGGTCCTCATTAGACAGAAGCTGCACGGTCTAAAGGAAAAGGGGAAAAATGTCGAGATTGTGTGGATCCCAAGCCATTGCGGCATCAGCGGCAATGAACGGGCCGATTCAGCTGCAAAGGCTGCAGTAGAACGTGATGTTCCCCCTGGCCTTCATATTCCATTCTTTGACCTGTATGCTCCTGTTAAGAAGTTTGTAATGAGTAGCTGGCAGCGGCGATGGGACGAGGATCCCAGGGGAGCAAAGTTGAGAAGTGTGAAACCCAAACTAGGGAAATGGCCTTCTAGCAGTGCTAGATCCAGAAAAGAGGAAGTTGTTTTGTCGAGGTTGCGCATTGGCCACACCCACGCTACGCACTCTTTCCGCTTGACTAGAGAGGATCCGCCGCTCTGTCCGCGCTGTGATGACTCACTGAGTGTGAAGCATGTTCTTGTTGACTGCTGCGATTATGAGATTGAGCGGGTTAGGCACTTGGGAGGGTCACCCTCCTTGGAGTCTCTTCTGGGAGAGTTTCCGACCGTTGAGTTATCAAGTATTATGTCGTATCTAAGGAGCGTCGATTTTAATGTTATTTACTCGCCGACCTAGGGTGTGATTTGAAACTGTGGTTCTCTATTTTTAATTACATCTTTTTTATATTTTTACCTTTGACTCACCACTAGCCTTGTGAGATGTTGACACTCTTTTGTATATATCTTATTTAGTGTTATGGGCGCCACATGACCTTCGTAGTCGGCGCGCCCTAAACCACCAATTATGATGATGATGTGAGTTCGTCGAGGCACCCAGCTGATCTGGCCCTCTTAATTTGTATGGGCCTCCTGAGTTGAGTGTATTGGCCTGGGCCTCCTGAATTGACATTGGACCTCTTGAAAGAGGGTTTCGCAAAAGGCCTTTGGGTTATTCTGGGTCCTTGGGAGGGTATTGCACAGGAGCTTACTGGAGTGATATTAGGGCTCAAGCTGGTTTGGGGCCCCTGAGCTAAAAGGGGCCCCTGAGGTAAAATTTCAAAGGAAGTCCTGAGCTAGCCTAGGGCCCCTTAGAAGAATTATGTGAGAGGTTCCTGACTTGGTCTTAGGGCCCTTAGCTAGATTGGTGTCCATTGAGGTGGCATTGGGCCTGTTTAACTAGTAGGGATCCAATTAGTTTGTCTGGGCACATTGTGTTGAAATGGGGCCCCTGAGCTTTTTTAGAGCCCTTAGCTCATCTGGCACCCTAGGTTGGTGCTGGGTCCATTTAGCTGGCCTGGGGCCCACTGAGAATATATTGTGCAGAAGGTTTCTGACTTGTTCTCGGGATCCCTGAACCAGTCAAGGGCCCCTGAGAGACCAAATTGTGCATCTGGACCACAGTCATGTATCGGAAAGAAATTGTGGTTGTAATTGGTGTTTGTAGGAGGCTTGCTCTTTGTTATTCGCTTTAGTTTCAGCACTCGGGACAACGTGATGGAACAATGCGTGAAACGTGGTGGGCGGGGAGGGGGGACAAAACATACTCCGCCCTCTCCCACTCTCAAAAGTGGGGGACGCGTCTCCCCGTAGCCCCAGCGGCGGGACCCATGATTCTATACACGAAAAGTATCAAGAAGGTGGTTTAATGAAAAACTATTAAATTTTTCACACATTCAAGGAACGAATTTCCGTGGCATAATTTCTTGTTTTCTAAAATTTCCTTTGATGTATGGTGTATTTTTGTCATGGAATTTTAGAGGGCAAAACCATCAGGTAGAGAGAGAGAGAGAGGGGGGAGAAAGAGTCAGAAACTAAGCCAATTTTACAGAAACAGCATACTGGACCTAGTTATCGCCATACTGTAGCATGCCTCAGAATTTTCGGTCATCATGTCATCAAAATATTTACATCGTAATAATCGTTTAGGGCTATAATGATGCATCCACTGCTGGGGTCGTAAGACTTCTCAGAAGGGGATTACGCTAGGCTTGAGCATTGAAATGTATTTTGATTTCACACGCTAATGTTGTCTGCTGCTAAGTGCTAACACGTTTTCGTTGAGGACTAGTTTAAAAAACGCACGGTACGTTATAATCGCTATTCTTTCAAAGTCCGAGTCAACGGCAGAGGCTTAGATCCGTATCTCATTTTGAGTTTCCGAAAAATCTGATTAAAAGCTCGAAGTGTGTTGAAATGTGCATGTCGGTTTTACCTACCGAGGAAGTTATGATGCGGCTCGTGTACAAATCCTACGATCCTACGATCCTTATACGGTATTTATAGGCATGACCCGAATTTTAGTGAAAAAGAAAATTTGAAAATTTGAAAAATTTTGACTTTTAATTTGTTTGACCTTTTCTTTTTGACCTAGCTTGACCTTTTTCAGTTGAAATTGCCCTTTTAGACAGCTCAAAAATTGTCCTCAAAATATCTTTCGATAGAAAAATAAAAAATGCGTTCTTGCTATAAGTTCCAAATTTTTAGCACCTAAGGTAGGTACGCAGACGGTTTTCGACCACCGCGGTAGTACAGTCTTATGTTTAACGCCGCAAACAAAGCGATTGCTTTTGTAATTGGTTGCATGTAATCATATGGCATTGTCTTTACGAAATTTTCCTTGTGCAAGTGTCAAAATAAATGAGAATTAACACGCACCCACACAGGGGGGGTGGGCAACCGGCCTCTTCAGGTTTCCACAGGTAGTAAAAAAAACACCTTCGCGCAGCGCCACCGTACTTCATGTACCTCTAACTCGAAATTTTTGCAGCTTCTGGCAAAATTTTAGGTCTGGGTCATACCAGGTCAGACCGCCAACCCAGGTCAAGAGACCTAACCTCAAAAAAAACTTTGGGAGGTGCATAAATCATGTCAAATTTAGCCTATCGTGGTTAGAATCGCATTACATAGTAAGATCGCTTAGCAAGATAATTTTTCGTAGCAGGATTTCTATATCGATAACCGGGAGCAGGGCAAAGGCCATGATCTTTCCATTAGAAATGCATGGGGCGATTGGTAAATTTTGATAACTTGCGAGAATTGAGAATTGTCGAGAATTGCGATGGAGGTTTTATTTTTACATTGTCGTGTCTGACTTGCCACTGCAGTTTGATTAATATTCTTCTTACCATACAGACCTAAGCCTGGCTCTAGGTCAAAGCAGGTTAATTTTGACATTTGACTAGGCAATATTATAAGATATTGATGATATTTATTTTTTTATAAGATACATAATCCGTTTGGGCTCAACAAGAGTGTTCCAATGGTGCTGAACTTTTCTTTCTACGGCTCTCCTCTGTCACCTATTATGCCACAAAATTTAGGTTTCCACTTAGTTCCCGTAAGAAATACTGTGACATTGAGCAACCTCAAAAGGTGACACGACCAAACGATTGTATGTAACATATTCGGTAGTGATTAAAACTGGCTATTTAGCGGCATCACTCCCAGTGCACTGTGTCATTATTTATCTGGGATTCTCGGATCCGTGTCAGCTATGAAATGATCACCTTGTAAAAATATCATGAGGCAACCTGTTCAAGCGACCAAGTCGAATGCGTTACAATTTCAGGGCATTTTGTCGAATATATGAGCAGATTCAAATTACTTTTTGGGAATGAAAGCCTTTCAGACACGTTTGTTTACATTGCATGAATCCTCTCAAACATATGCTGTGCTGCACTGGATCAGCTTGCATCGATACTATTTTCCATCTCCGGGAACGATGTGATTGTGTGAGTTAGTGGTGCTCATAGGATAAGTTATACCTGTTTCAATTATTGATAAGGTCGCGACATCTTTGTAAATTTTCGTTTAAGGCTGAAAGGTTCATTATTAATAAGTTCATTTGCCCTCGTCTCCCTCGAAACAAGGAATCCCTTTTTATCACTTTTAATGGCTGCAGTTTTTCTGTTTATAAAGATTGCGCAAGTTGATGCCAGTTCAGTTTTTTATACATTTTGTACAAGTTGTTCTCAGTTCGATTGTTGGAGTCGGTGTCTCACTAAAGTCATCAATGGACTTGTCACGGAGACCCCGACCCCACCATCCGAACGAGCAACTCCCACAATGAAGGGTTGATTTTAGAAGCCAACGTTTAACGTCCCACACAGCACAGGGACGGCCGCCCAGCTCAGGTCACCCTCTCACCAGTCAGTTGCCAGCCGACCTGTACGTCGGGTAAGCTATTGAGCGCCGGAGCGTCTCAGCGGAACCGATCCCAAGCCTGGACATGCACTGCCACTGCATGCTTCTGAGCCGCGGGCCGGAGCCCAACGCTCTACCAACTGAGCTACCGGGGCGGCAAGGAGGCGGTTTTAGGAGTAGGTGTCTCACTAGAGTCATCAAGGGACTTTTTACGGAGACCCTGACCCCACCACCCAAACGAGCAACTCCCACGATAAAGTGTTAATCAAGGAAACAAAGTTGAAAGTCCCACAAGGCATAACGACGACCGTCTACCTGAGGTCACCCCCTAACCACTCAGTTGCCTGCTGGCCTTCAGCATTTACGGTACCTACCACCTCCCAGTTGACCTAAATTATTTTTCCAGAAGTTTCAAAATGTTGTGTTAGAGGTAGATGGAGTACGGTGGCGCTGCGCGAAGGTATTTTTTACTACCTGTAGAGACCTGAGGAGGCCGGTTGCCCACACCCTCGGGTGGGCGCGTGTTAATTGTCATAAATTCGGATACTTGTACGATAAAAATTTCGTAAAGACAATGGAGTATGATTTCCAGCGACCGATTACAAAAGCAATCGCTATATTTGCGGCGTTAAACATAAGGCTGTACTACCGCAATGGTCAAAAACCGTGTACATACCTACCTTAGGTGCTAAATATTCGGAACTTATAGCAAGAACGCATTTTTTTATTTTTGCTATCGAAAGATATTTTATGAAGAAACATTTTTGAGGTGTCTAAATGGGCAATTTCAACTGGGAAAAGGTCAAGCTAGGTCAAAAAGGAAAAGGTCAAACAAATTAAAAGTAAAAATTTCCAAATTTTAAAATTTTCTTTTTCAAAATAAACTATTATTCAAGATGAGTTCAATGATATACAAAACTTGTTAATCAGGTGATGCGTTGTTGAGTTATGAGGCATCAAACATGAGTCTACAACGTGACCTCCCGAAAATGCCTCGGGCTATAACTCGGTCACCGTTGGTCGGAGGGGGCTAAGATTCTCACAGGCGTGTTTCTGGCCCAAACCTACCCCGGAGACAAAGTTTCAGATTTTTTCTAGACATGGTGGTGTCAAATTGAAATATTTTTGGTCGTTTTGTCCTGGAACGCCCCTTCGATCTTCTACTCTACTTTTCTTCAACTGCAACCACTATCTACAGGCTGAGTTTGAAATAAATTTCTTCTACTGCTTAGACTTCTATAGTCAAAACAGAAGGTCTACACATTTAATTAGCTACATAAAAATTTCCTACATGATCAACGCGTAAAATTATTATACCGTCTTAATTATTATTATTATCGTCTGGCCCCTTATCTGGTCTGGAACCTCTTAGCTGGAATGGTCCCTCTCGGCTAATATTGGGTCCCCTGAGTTTAGTTTTGGTCATGTGAGAGGGAGTTTTGCAAGGAGTCCCTGGGCGCATCTGATAGTCTAAGAGAGTATTGTACAGGAGCTTACTGACTTTGTCTTGGGGTGTGACTTGGTTTGGTGTCACAATTAGCTGGTAAGGGCCCCTGAGAGGAGCTACATAAGAGGTTTTTGACTCGGTTTTATGGCCCCTAGCTGGTGTAGTGTTCCTTGAGCTTACAAGTGCCCCTGGGTTGGTATCGGGTCTGTTTAACAAATGGGCCTCTGTGACTTATTTGCGACCCCATTGTGCTCATCTTGGGCTTCGTGAGTTCGTCGAAGGTCCCCCCCGGTAGGTCCCCCCCAGCTTGGGGGGACCTACCGGCCGCGCGTGCCCCAGAGGTCGCACGGCTGAGCGCTTCCTCCACCTTAACTCCCTCTGTCTCCTCAACACAGGTCACTCCACCCACATTACTCTGCCTTCTGGATCCCTTTCCTCCTATTGATCTTTCAGTTTGCTCTCCGTCTCTTCTCACCCAGTTCCAATGGAACACTCTTGACGATCCCCACGGAAGTGACCATTTCCCCATCCTTTTATCCCCGGCCGGTCCGCACGTGGCGGGACCTCGCCGGAACCGGTGGAATCACGGGCGTGCGGATTGGGCGGGCTTTGGGGCTGCGTGCGGCATGGTGGAGCCTCCCCGGAGGTCTCGGCTACCCAAGCTATTGCAAATTTTAATAAGATGATCCTCACTGCCGCGAAACAGTTTATACCTACGACGCGTGGTCAGCCAAAGCACGTCCCAGTGCCTTGGTGGTCCCACGAATGTAAAACCGCGATTTTAAAAAAGAAACGGGCTTTTCGTGTATTTAATAGACGTTCCACGGCGGCGAATCACGTAAATTTTAAACGCGCGCGAGCATTTGCACGTCGCGTGGTCCTTGATGCAAAGAGGAGGTGGTGGGTGTCTTATATATGCTGTGTCAATCGTTTTACGCCTTCGACACAAGTGTGGATGCGTATTAGGAGTGTGCAGGGGAAGAGCTGTCCTCCGACCGCACCAGTGCTGGATGTGAACGGGACTAAAATAACAGAGCCCCAGGAGGTGGCCGAGTGTATGGCGAAGTCATTTTTTGAGCGCTGTAATGGCACTATGGAAAACACAACTTTCTCACGAACAAGAGAGGTGGCCGAACGAAAGCCCGTCGACTTTGGCCAAAGCAATACTGCCACGTATAATGAGCCTTTTTCTATGCCCGAACTCAGAGCTGCTCTTTCTAAGGTCAGACCGGTGTCACCCGGCCCGGACAACATTTCAAACACCATGCTCTCTCACTTACCAGACTCATCTCTTGTAACCCTGTTGAAGATGTTTAATAATATGTGGAGAAATAATGATTTTCCGGACCAATGGCGTGAAGCACATATTATACCTATTCTGAAGCCTGGCAAGTCTGGCCTGTCCCTTAACGACTTCCGTCCAATCTCGTTAACTTCGTGTGTAGGCAAATTGTTCGAAAAAAATGGTAAACACGCGTCTGGTGTGGTACTTGGAGTCAAATCAGCTGCTTTGTAGCAGCCAGTGTGGTTTTCGCCAGGGCCGCTCCACAATCGACCACCTTGTGCGACTCGATGCTTCTGTGCGGGAGGGGTTTTTACGGAAGGCCCACACTATAGCTGTGTTCTTTGACGTGGAGCGTGCCTACGATTGTACATGGAGGCATGGTATTCTACAGAAGCTTTTCGGACTTGGCGTTCGAGGACACATGGGTTGGTTTGTTTCAAACTTTTTGAAAAATAGATATTTTCGGTTTCGTGTAAACTCTTCTTTGTCGAACCGGTATGAACAACGGAACGGCATAGCGCAAGGTTCTGTGAGCTCCATAGCTCTCTTTGCAATCATGATTAATGATATTGCAGACGATCTCCCGACCGGTATAAAGCACGCACTTTTCGTTGATGATTTTGCGATGTGGGTGACGGCATCCACTACTGCTGCTGCGCAGAGGCGGCTTCAACTTGGCCTCGACCGCCTGCAGCAGTGGAGCACACGCAACGGGCTGAATTTCTCAAGTAACAAAACCAAATGTATGCATTTTTGTAATAGACGCAGCGATTGTGAAGACCCGACACTCTTTATCTGCGGTAATCAGATTGAAGTTGTAGGTGAAACCAGATTCCTTGGAATAACGCTGGACAAAAAAGCTGACATATGTACCGCATATAAAAGAACTGCGTAAGAAGTGTTTCGATTCATTGAATATTTTCAAGGTGTTGACGAAAATGAGGTATGGCGCTGACAGAAAAAAGCTAATCATGTTATATAGGGCGCTCGTCCGCTCCAAGATTGAATACGGGTGTGTTGTCTATGAAGCTGCTATGAAGCGGCCAAACAGATGCTCGATGTTGTTCACCACCAAGCGATAAGAATAATTACTGGGGCGTTTCGTACATCTCCAGTAATCAGTATGCTGGTCGATGCTGATGAAATGCCGCTTGAAACCCGCCGAAGAATGATCGCTATGCGTTATGCAATAAAAATTAAACAGTCAGCACAACACCCCACATATCAAACCTTTTTTAGTGACGCCCACCTCCGTCGAATCGATAATGGCTCGCGTGCTTCAGCCCGCCATCCGGGGGGTAAGGGTCCGGGCTTGGCTGACAGAGGCTGGTATTGATACAGACCTTGTTGAATCTTATGACGTATCTTCCGTTGAACCGTGGATTGTGTCGGAAGTGAACACAAATACGTACTTACTTGAACAATGCAAGCATATGCCTCCTGAAGCGATGCGCCAGCTATTTATGGATTTTTGCTCTGAATCTTTTGAAAATCACGTTCGCTTTTACACCGACGGCTCGAAAAGTGACAGTGGCACGGGTTGTGCATTTGTTGGTGAAGGTGTCGAGAGAGGTTTTAGCTTGCCGTGCGAGGCATCTGTTTTTACCTCTGAGCTGTTTGCGATCTTTCGTTGTTTGGACCAGGTGTCTAGGTCGAGGGCGAGACAGTTTGTCGTTTTTACTGATTCACTGTCTTCTCTACAGGCTTTGAAGTCTTTTTATTTTTATAACGCATCGTCATCATTTCTCTTGGTCCTCATTAGACAGAAGCTGCACGGTCTAAAGGAAAAGGGGAAAAATGTCGAGATTGTGTGGATCCCAAGCCATTGCGGCATCAGCGGCAATGAACGGGCCGATTCAGCTGCAAAGGCTGCAGTAGAACGTGATGTTCCCCCTGGCCTTCATATTCCATTCTTTGACCTGTATGCTCCTGTTAAGAAGTTTGTAATGAGTAGCTGGCAGCGGCGATGGGACGAGGATCCCAGGGGAGCAAAGTTGAGAAGTGTGAAACCCAAACTAGGGAAATGGCCTTCTAGCAGTGCTAGATCCAGAAAAGAGGAAGTTGTTTTGTCGAGGTTGCGCATTGGCCACACCCACGCTACGCACTCTTTCCGCTTGACTAGAGAGGATCCGCCGCTCTGTCCGCGCTGTGATGACTCACTGAGTGTGAAGCATGTTCTTGTTGACTGCTGCGATTATGAGATTGAGCGGGTTAGGCACTTGGGAGGGTCACCCTCCTTGGAGTCTCTTCTGGGAGAGTTTCCGACCGTTGAGTTATCAAGTATTATGTCGTATCTAAGGAGCGTCGATTTTAATGTTATTTACTCGCCGACCTAGGGTGTGATTTGAAACTGTGGTTCTCTATTTTTAATTACATCTTTTTTATATTTTTACCTTTGACTCACCACTAGCCTTGTGAGATGTTGACACTCTTTTGTATATATCTTATTTAGTGTTATGGGCGCCACATGACCTTCGTAGTCGGCGCGCCCTAAACCACCAATTATGATGATGATGTGAGTTCGTCGAGGCACCCAGCTGATCTGGCCCTCTTAATTTGTATGGGCCTCCTGAGTTGAGTGTATTGGCCTGGGCCTCCTGAATTGACATTGGACCTCTTGAAAGAGGGTTTCGCAAAAGGCCTTTGGGTTATTCTGGGTCCTTGGGAGGGTATTGCACAGGAGCTTACTGGAGTGATATTAGGGCTCAAGCTGGTTTGGGGCCCCTGAGCTAAAAGGGGCCCCTGAGGTAAAATTTCAAAGGAAGTCCTGAGCTAGCCTAGGGCCCCTTAGAAGAATTATGTGAGAGGTTCCTGACTTGGTCTTAGGGCCCTTAGCTAGATTGGTGTCCATTGAGGTGGCATTGGGCCTGTTTAACTAGTAGGGATCCAATTAGTTTGTCTGGGCACATTGTGTTGAAATGGGGCCCCTGAGCTTTTAGAGCCCTTAGCTCATCTGGCACCCTAGGTTGGTGCTGGGTCCATTTAGCTGGCCTGGGGCCCACTGAGAATATATTGTGCAGAAGGTTTCTGACTTGTTCTCGGGATCCCTGAACCAGTCAAGGGCCCCTGAGAGACCAAATTGTGCATCTGGACCACAGTCATGTATCGGAAAGAAATTGTGGTTGTAATTGGTGTTTGTAGGAGGCTTGCTCTTTGTTATTCGCTTTAGTTTCAGCACTCGGGACAACGTGATGGAACAATGCGTGAAACGTGGTGGGCGGGGAGGGGGGACAAAACATACTCCGCCCTCTCCCACTCTCAAAAGTGGGGGGACGCGTCTCCCCGTAGCCCCAGCGGCGGGACCCATGATTCTATACACGAAAAGTATCAAGAAGGTGGTTTAATGAAAAACTATTAAATTTTTCACACATTCAAGGAACGAATTTCCGTGGCATAATTTCTTGTTTTCTAAAATTTCCTTTGATGTATGGTGTATTTTTGTCATGGAATTTTAGAGGGCAAAACCATCAGGTGAGAGAGAGAGAGAGGGGGGGAGAAAGAGTCAGAAACTAAGCCAATTTTACAGAAACAGCATACTGGACCTAGTTATCGCCATACTGTAGCATGCCTCAGAATTTTCGGTCATCATGTCATCAAAATATTTACATCGTAATAATCGTTTAGGGCTATAATGATGCATCCACTGCTGGGGTCGTAAGACTTCTCAGAAGGGGATTACGCTAGGCTTGAGCATTGAAATGTATTTTGATTTCACACGCTAATGTTGTCTGCTGCTAAGTGCTAACACGTTTTCGTTGAGGACTAGTTTAAAAACGCACGGTACGTTATAATCGCTATTCTTTCAAAGTCCGAGTCAACGGCAGAGGCTTAGATCCGTATCTCATTTTGAGTTTCCGAAAAATCTGATTAAAAGCTCGAAGTGTGTTGAAATGTGCATGTCGGTTTTACCTACCGAGGAAGTTATGATGCGGCTCGTGTACAAATCCTACGATCCTACGATCCTTATACGGTATTTATAGGCATGACCCGA
This sequence comes from Lepas anatifera, assembly GCA_034440635.1. Taxonomy (NCBI): domain Eukaryota; kingdom Metazoa; phylum Arthropoda; class Thecostraca; family Lepadidae; genus Lepas; species Lepas anatifera. Next base: position 63,753 of record JAOTON010001120.1, read on the forward strand.
ATTTTAGTGTCTTCATTTTCTTACTAAAAACATCCAAACCTGCAGGCCCGACCAGACCGGGACCCCCCCTGGTTTGAAAAGAGATCTCCACCCCCTGTGGAGAAGGCTTGAGCGGAAACTAACTCGATGACGATGCGTTGAGCGATGACGCCACGCAGATCGTTTGGAAAAGACCAGAATTATTCTCGCAAATGCCAAAAAGAACAGCGCGAACTCGTCAAGGATTCAAATTGAACAGCCAACACTCTGGCAGACCCGGCAGCGGTCGACCCCCAGTGGCCCTGGCTAAAAGCAAACAGTACAGGGCGGTGGCGCATATCTGACCAGAGGGTCGGGCCTCCTACTGTGTCATTCACAGGCAGACCGGGGGACGCCGCGACACCGCGAGACGGCTACACGGGCGGAAGGGGAGGCTGGACCGGAACCCGTCTGCGGACGCTACAGCCTTTCCGATTTAGACTTACCGTAGAAGAGCTAAATCCAAAAGAGAGTACGCAGCATGTTTCCACGCCCAGCATTACACACTATCGAGCGTACGGTCATTACTTACATGGACTGGTCATGATATTTGTAATACAAGTCATTCATGTATAATCTCTCACCCATCACTAATATGAAGGTACCTGATTTTAACACGCGCATTGACGGGGGCGGGTACTCGCCCCCCTCGGGTTTTTCGGAGATAGCAGTAAAACGGCGGCGCTACGCGCCGCCGTACTTGACATACCTTTTTCCTCATCATTTTTACTACTTCTGTGAAAATTTTAAGGTTAGGTCATCTCAGGTCAGGTCACGAGTGCAGGGCAAGTGACCTGACCTCAAAAAAAGTTTAAGATAGCATACGTCGGAGCAGGGTGAACTTATCCGATTGAAACTCATATCACATAATCGGCCCACCGAGTTCTTTAAAATATGTTCCGGTATTTTTATATCAATGACCTAAGGCCAGGTACGAGGCATGACCTCTCCGTTGGAAATACATGGGAACATGGTTTTTACTGTATAACTCAGTAACGGATAGTGATAGAGCGTTTATTTTAGCTGCATTAGACTCGCCTTGGCTTTGCAGTTCTAATGATATGCATTTTATATAATTTGACCCTGACCTGACCTCAGGTCAGGTAAAGGTCAAATTATATAAAATTCATATCATTAGAACCGCAAAGATAAGGCGAGTCTAATGCAGCTAAAATGAATGCTCTGTCACCATCTGTTACTGAGTTATTTAGTAAAAAAACATTTTTCTGACCACCCCATCCTCGCTGGCCGGGACACTTGTACCGCGGCCGAGTGCCCATACACCCCCGGGGGCGTGGTGTGAATTTTTTTCAACCCCGGGCCGCACTAGGTCAGGTCATCAAGCAAAATTAAAGAAGGTCGTCTCACTTACAAATTTTGAGCTTTACCATAGCTGCATTTTTAGGCCGATTGATTTGAAACCTTTTGCACTTTTTGAACCCTCCAGCGTCTACAAAATTTTTTACCCACAATTTTTTATTTGGTATAGTGAGGTCAGGTCACGAGGTGACCTCTGCCCTAAAAAAACATGGGAAAAGCTCTCTTATGACCTAAAAGTCACAAAAATGATTGCAAATGATCAGATGTCTCAGAAAAAACATTATTGGCTACTATTTCACGGATTCCAGAGACAATATTTGCCTTTGATTTAGGTATCTCAGGCCATCGCAGGTCACCAGGGGTCAACTGCAGTGTTTTGACGATAACTTTTGACCTAATAGAGCTTGACCGCTAAATTAAACGTGATCGTGTACCTATGTCTCGTCACTGGCTTTCATTTGTCTTACGTCACGGTTACCTCATAACCCTTCGGGACCTCAGGTCATGGTAGGTCAAGAGGTGCCCTCTGGTGGTCAAACTACTGGCGGGGTCATTATGTTCCACATATCGGAATTCACTCGGCGTGCGTGCGTATTACCTCTGAAAGTAGCGGTACCACCCGTATTTAGTATCCTCTGCCACTGCGCCGGTCGACTGAGCTGACTTCATATCGAACTCGTAGTCCCGCGAGCGTGCACGTCCGTATGTAGACGCATTGGCTGCGAGGCCTTCCATGGTTTGTGTCGAAAGAGTCACCGCAGTCACATACCATATATGAAGCCTCGCACCATATGGCACGGATAACCCGCGTCTCTGGCGGGTTGCGAGCTCCCCCTCCGCACTCATCGTTCCTCAACTCCGGCGCCTTCCTCCACTGATTTTTCTATCTAGATATTTGTTCTCTCCTTTTTTGTAGCGTGTATTTTTCTTTTGTATGTGTATGAAGGAACTGGAAATGCATGTTATGGCTTTAAGCCCTGACATTTTCTTCTCAAATGTGCTTTACCAGATCTCAACAGCTTTAATGGTATGAAAGCTATGCGCAGGGTTCTTAGGTATTGCATATTTTAGGGGAAATAGCGTAGCGTGACCCAACTTGACCTCTGGAGGTCAAACCATCAACCTGAGCGTTAAAACATGGGAAGTAAAACATACTGAATTCACATGAGCGTTCCAACGCACTTCGTACATTCGCGGCTAACCCTCATATTTTTCGGAGTTAGAGGGGGGACTATTGATGCCCCCGGTGGGGCCAAGTTGGCGACGGACCCCCGGTGGAGGGTGACTTAACCCTCACTCTGCCGACACCCGGGGAGTTATGCACCCTGCCGGCATGGCTGGAAAACCTGCTCTGTTTTACCAATAAATAGGTTAGGCGGTCTTATGTGCCTTAAAGGATCTCAAATGAAACCTTAATCATTTTATCTTTGTTCATATATGTTTCATACATAAGTTCCTATGAAGAGTGTCTAAGCTAGGCCTTTTAAGCAAACTTTGCAGTTTCATCCCGGCCACAGCGGCCACGGCGTACGTACTTTTTTACATCCCATCCAGTGACTACCTTTTTCACGGAAGCAATCTTCCGTTCCCACCCTTTCCCCTCAGCTATGAGCCAGACACAATGCCGAGTTTGACGTGACATTCTCCTTTGGGTAACCGTGATATCAAGGAGGGTGACCTGAGACCACCCCCTCTCATCCCGTAAGCCCCTGCTGATGTTATCGAGCCTGGGGTTGGTGCCATGCCGTCTGGGGAAGTTTCCAGGAAGCAAGCGTTAGAAACGCTGCCTGTGCCTTTGTTCCGTATTTTCACGTGTGCCCGCCCTTATCGTCCTGTCGATCGCTATCGGCTGACCAAACTACGAAAATTGTCACCCTCCCCCCGCCGCCAGTCACCCGGTACGAGACTCCAGTGCCAGGCGTGGGCAGAAGAGCGCGAATATCATCTGCAAAAATTTCGCTTTACGCAGAAAGTTGAAAAGGTATCTACTTATGTTTGTCACGCAAAAAAACAAATCCAATCCAAAGACGGATTCAGCGAAGGAAAGGAATGAGTTCCCGATTGACCCACCCTGTGGCCCACACACAGCGCGCTAAATTAGGGTATCCCCGTTCAGGAGCTGCAGATGATCTTTTCCTTCCAATCGCTGCATTCCCAACATCAACCATGGGCCTATGTGAAGTAGAAGAAATGTGTAGAAATTTTGACTATAATTTTTTTGCGGGAGAAGAGACTCACGTAGGAGTGCTGATCATAGAAGTAGTTGCAGTAGAAGAAATGTCACGTAGAAGCTTCTACAGTAGAAGTGGTTGCAATAGTAGAAGAGTCGTGTAGAAGATTTTGCAGTAGAAGAAATATCGTATAGAAGAAATGTCAAGTAGAAGTTAAGGCAGTAGAAGATTTGTCGCGTAGAAGTTTTGACTGTAGAAGCATTTGTTGTGGAAGAATTGTCGCGTAGAAGACGCGTCGGGGAGAAGTGTCGGTAGAAGTAATGGAGTAGAAGATATGACTGGTCACCCACAAAAACAGAACAAGGTGAAGTATCTAAATATTTCAGGGCGTTCCATGAATAGATAATTTGTCGTTGAATTGTAATTATTATTAGATTTCATCATGAATACGGTCAAAAGTTCGCTAATGCCCATAACCCCGTATCAGCGTCTTACATACTTGCGCTGGCACCGTGTCCTGAAGATAAATCTTACAAAAATCCCTAACTTTCTTAATAACACATATGGTTTCCGCTCAAATGGAAACGCGAAGCAGTAGTATTCACGAGAACTCGTGCAACGTTAGCAAAATGCAAAAATTGATTATCTGGGGAGAAACAAAAAGGTTAATGTCGCAGTTGGACTGGATAGTATCAGGCAAGCCGACGATTTACTCAATGAAGAAATTATTTTCCAAGCGAGTATATACTGCGATGTAACGCAACCCACGGGATCATGCGAATGTGTTTTTCTATTGAACTGTAAACTGTGGTAAATTAAGCAAAATGGACCTCCGCGTGACAAATGATCTGTAATAAGCTTTTCCTATAGTAAATTTTTCCCACAACAAATTTTTCCTATAACAAATTTGTCCTATAGCTAATAGCTCTTTGCTTTCAGGCTGTGAGTCTCATGGAATATTTTCCAGAGACAAAAGCTTACGGGAGGGTTGGTTTGGTTCGGAAGGCAGGACTGTTCGGGCTCATCAGCTTTTCCAAGACCATTCTAGATATTTCATGCAGGCTATTATTGAAAATATTTGCCATGATGGCTATCAGTTGTTCCCAGACTGCTTTCAGGTTTGATTTCAAGCACTGGCGGTGGAACTGGCGGGGGGGGCAACGGGGCCCGGTGCCGCCCTCCCCTGAAGTCAGAAATTGTAGCACTAATCACATGGCGTTTACTGGCAATAAATGGTTCGAAAAGCTTATGGTGCCCTCTGCCCCCACCTTTCCTTAAATTCGGACGTTCAGGGGTTACTGATTTTAAATCTAGGGTAGATATCAAACTCTCCTGTTTACGATGTCGCATGCAGTTTTTCACTTTGATCTGAGGCATCTAAAAAAGTCAAGAACTGTTGTTTTAAGGCCAAGCCTTACATGTGACCTAGTTATCAGGTTCTGAAACATACAAGGGATTTTATTTGACCGACAAAACAAATGTTCCGCGTTTGAAGCATGTACCTTACCCTAATCTGCGTGGTCGGGCAGGTTCGAACATTAGGCATGGTGTGACATTTTTCCTAGTAGGGACTGGCTTTTGCTACAATATGTCTGAAATTATCGTGATGGGCCCGGTCGCGGACACAGAGGTTCCAAGTGGACCACAGGGGCCCATTATATTTCAATTTTAAGCTCAGGCTGGCACTTAGCATGGGTTGTGTTCACTGCCACGTGGTTAATGAGATAGAGTGTACTCATTTTTACTTTTGGTATCGGGGTAATAGTCAAAAGCAGCCTGTAGCCCGTTTCATAATACAGCAGGTGTCTTTCTAGTTCCTACTGAGGCGGGGGTGGGAGATGCTTTTCTGAGAAGGCGGCTATCATCCAGGTCTCACCTCCGGGGTACAAGCCAAGCTGAAGACGCCTAATTGGCCTTTGTAACGAGGCGGGGAGACGGGCCCTGCTTGAGGGCCTTTGGTCGCGGCCCATACGAGCGCACTGGAGAGGAGCCCACACGGAGGCACTTGTGTTGCAGCGGCAGTACTTCTAGTTAGGACTGACAATGTTGAGTGCTCGCCTTGGGAGGGATGTGCGACAGTGGAGTGCGTCTGACCTGTTCTCCATGAGCCTGCCGCAACCGTACTTGCCAGCAGCGGATTAGCAGAGCACACGCCGCCGTGTTGGTTTATATTTATTTGAGCTGGAACTCTTGATACGGTACTAATGGAGATTACCAACAGTCAACTTGCTCTGCTAATGGCCGCTTTGTTCGCCTACTGCTGCTTCGAGTAAATATCGACGCATCAAACTGAAGCATTGAAACTTCAAACAATGCACGAATGAAGTGATTGCACCGCGAAATGGCAAAGCGGGGGCGGGTGGCGTTTTTTGAGACTTGCTGCTAGATTAGACTGGAGTGAAGCCTGGAAAGTACTGGATTGGTATCGGAGCCGAGGTGACAGCGACGGTCGAATAGGGCAGCTGGCCGCACGCAGCCGCTGTCATGGCTCCCTCAACAAGAAAGCAGGCGTTGTTTCAGCGCGGATATCCGATTAGATGTATTTCTGTTGTGAAGGGGCTCAGCAGCGCTGTGGTGTGCAAGGAGTTCCGCGGCTTGCAGGTGTCGTTGTTTCCGGGCCTTTGAGCTCAGTTGGGAGCGAAGGCGCATCCATCTAGCGTGCCGAAATTCGTTAGGTAGATTTCCGCTTGTAGGTAATGGGAGATGAGGGTTGTTGTCGATGGGGGGTTTTGGGGCGTGGTTCCTTATTAAATAAAATACATGGCTGTGTATGGAATTGCACGTAATATTATCAGCTTGGATAATGATGATAACATAATCAAAGAAAAGAAGGCTATATTGAGGAATGAACTTGTTTTGAACTGATGATTAGAAAGGAGAAGCAGTAGGTACATTCCCTTGCAATTGAATCTGTACACAATATACGCTCAGACAGGTGCTGTTCTGTTGCTGGCGAACTATTACTGTCTTGGTCGCGATTCAACACAAACTTGGTGTGTTTCGGCCTCAGAGCTATCGATTGCGTACCCACCAATACCTGCCGCCTCAATGTTAGAAATTATTAGCAAACAAAGTAAAAAATGCACTAATCTCGAGGGGAGCGTTAGGAAGTCTTCCCGCAAATCATTTTAAAATATGAGATTGCTAAACCAGTCGTTCAGAAAAATCAAGCACTGCAAAATACGCCTTCAGACACTTTAAGACATATCGCCGTGGGTGATGTACAAGAATCCTGACAACTGCTGAATTGCTTGTGCCATCGGCCAAATCAAACGCCTTCTGTAAATCTTGTGGCTGGGTCCACTGTGAACGGATGTTTGGCATGGCTGCATACCGTGAAACCGCCCAGGAGTACCTGAAACCTGCTACCTTTATGTCGAAGTTATTATACTGCCTATCGTCCTGTTTCTCGTGCTTCCTCCTCCATCAGCTGGGCAATACCGTCAGCAGAAATTCAAAACCGCCCAGTTAAGCGGGAGGGCTAGATTTCTTACGTTTTTGAGTCGTTAACGTTTGAGAACGATTTCACGTCACCCCGCAGTGCTGACTCTCGTCTTGCTGTGCTCATTTTCCGCGTTTAGCACCGTTCGTTGACTCAGGGGCGTGGAGTTGATCTGTGAGCTGAAAACAGCGGTGCTTTTAATGACTTGGCATTGCTGGGATTCGGCGCCTGTTAAAACCGGCGCGGCTGTCAAAAAGCACCGGAGAAACTGGGTCGCGCAGAACCCTCTCAAGTGGCCCTGAAGCCGACGCGGGTGGAGGGTGGGACACGCGTGGAGTGCTCAGCAGCAGTAGCTAATTCCACCGGAGTCATTGCTTGATGATTTGTGCAGAGCTTTTTATGTCATTTGTGCATGAATTTGTAGAAATCCTCAGAAACCTATTCGATAGCCATCAAATCTGCTATCGCTTATAACAGGGAATGAGAGGGCGACATTTCGTGTTTGGTACGTCCATAACCCTCCCCCAAAGTTAACCCCAGGTTGCGTGGTGTGGCAGGGGTGCCGATCCATATGGGCGCTGCCGCCCCAGGACGCCGTCGGCTACTACACCGACCCCAAGGCCTGGGGCTACCTGGCGGACTCCGGCGCTGGTCGCCCAGGATAGGCCTGTGCTGGCGCAAAAGTACGGCTACCAGCTACCTGGAGATTGAGGTCATGTTGAAGCCTGGGCTCGGGATAGCTGGAGCTGGGCTGTTGCCTCAGCTGCGTACCCACAGTCTGGATGAGCACGCTCTCCTGCACAGTGCTTTGCCCCTTGCGCTGTTATGTTTACATGAACCAACCTTACCGAATCGTGCGAAATTGAACGGCATAACTAAGAGATATTGACGCCATGGGATCCGGTTGAGTGAGTTCCTTTAAACTTGTTGCTGTTTTTGCTGTATCAACCTTCGAAATCGGGGGGGGTTCTATATATATATATATATGGTATATATAAAAAAAAAAATTTTCGCCATATTGTAACGCTGCGGATGATTAAATGTCGGATTTTATGTTGGTGCATTTCTTCTTTACTGACGCACTCGAATTTCAATTTAGTGGAACACGCAAATGACTCCAAGATGGCAAATGAATTCTCGCCATTTCTTGCTAGTTGTGTTAAATGCCTCCATAATTTTCTAGCATATATATACATATATGTATATCTACATAAGAAGCTCCATGTTTTTTCAGTGTTTTGCTATGATGCCATATTTCTGCTACAACTATGTCCAAATCGACAGAAGTAGCGAG
>JAOTON010001121.1:0-225000 GCA_034440635.1 Lepas anatifera
TGCAGTACCTGATGCGCACCAATGATTGGTTTTACAGGCATTTAAGCGATCACAGCTGACGGCTTTGAGATGCACTCGGATATTAGGTGAACAATTAGGGGTCAAGCAACGAATTCCTTAATCGTAGGGACAGGGCAAATTGCCGTGCAATGGTCATTCTAAGATTGTTTCGGCTACTGGTATCTATACCGGAGGGGAATTGACGGGCTTTAGAGGTGTCTCTAGTTATTTTAGGTGTTGCAAACACCGGTGTTGAACATTCTTAGCTACCTAGCTTTGAATCCATTGCTCCAAAGGCGCAGAATACATTGCTAATTTGCAATAGCATTGTGATTGAATGCTGCTGAACAAATAAACGCAGATGTTTTCTTTTTTTCGGATTTTTTGACGTATCATGTACCCTCAATGAAACAGCAATGACAAGGACAAGCACATTATGCGCAAAATAGTAAAACGGCTTAAAAATCGTCAGTGGATGAAAGTCATGGCTGCCGTATGCAACTAACCCCGAAAGAATAAAAAACTGTAGGGGAAAAAGGGCAAAAGCTTCAGAACAGGGGTAGATTGAGGGAGAGGACTTTGGGGACGAGATGGTATTGATGGACGAGTTGGGTGGAGATGGACGAGATGGTATTGATGGACGAGTTGGGTGGAGATGGACGAGATGGTATTAATGGACGAGTTGGGTGGGAGATGGACGAGATGGTATTGATGGACGAGTTTGGTGGAGATGGACGAGATGGTATTGATGGACGAGTTTGGTGGAGATGGACGAGATGGTATTGATGGACGAGTCGGGTGGAGATGGACGAGATGGTATTGATGGACGAGAAGGGTGGAGATGGACGAGATGGTATTGATGGACGAGTTTGGTGGAGATGGACGAGGGAGAGACTTTAAGACTTTGACGGCATGGAGTGGAGGAATCATGGTGAATCATTTAATATTCTTTGCGTTTTTATGATCCAAGTTAGTTGAGTTTTCCTCAATTTCCCCAGTGTATGACATCGAAGTGTTTGTGAAGCTGTTTCGCCACAGCTCAAGTGTAAAGTACTTATCTTACCTTATCTTATATTCTATTATCTTATTCTATCCACTTATCAAATGTGTCAAAAATTTGAATATTATGAAATATTCGGTCCCCACCACGCTCTAAACCCAATGTTTGTTGGCCCCACAGGGTTTTTACCAAGGCTTTATATAGATAGGCCTTACCAAGACCAGGGTTTTACTAAAAAGTATCTTGATTTGTTAGTAGCAAGTGACCTACTTGTTGTCCCGCACCCACGCAGATCAAATCACATGTTCTTGCGCAACCAAAATCAGTTTTTTTTCACTGCCATGCAAAGTGTAACTTGACCAAAGCTTAGGTTGGGTTTAAACTGATATAATAGTTGCAAGTCAGAAGCGTTCAACTTTTAATGTGTGGTGTTCTTCAGTGTTTCATTTCCAGCTCTTTTATCAAAAGCCTACGCCATTTCTCTTTCTTTTTAACTTTTCTTGTAAACTTCATTGAATCATTTTTACTACCGTTAAGTAGAACTGGATCATGTTCACAAGAAACATCCAAAAAGATCAACCTTGCATGCATCTAACCTAAACCTTTGTTTTGCCTTCAGACGTGACCCGTGCCCCCTCCTCGGGGGAGCCCACCACGTCGACGCACGCCCCAAGTGAAGCCACAGGAGCTGCGTCCGACAACCCCAGGCCGTCCCGCTTCAGCAATAGCTCCGGTGGCGCCACTGGAGACGATACAGACACCGTCAGACGCCACCCCAGCGGTGAGACCCGCCCGGACATGGCTCCCCGCATGAAGTCGTCGACGCCGACGCCGCCTCAGTCCGTCGGCTCGGGTCGACGCTGCACGTCGTCGGTAGTGAGTCGGTGGGGTCCGGGTCCAGCCCAGCTCACTCTCCGCCCCCACCGACGCCCGCCTGCCGCCGGACGGGCACGAGTTCCCCTCCCAGCTTCCTGGACCTGCAGCCAGACACGCCCCTCATCCAGCCGCCCAGCGGCTTCAGCGACAGCTCTGCCGGCGAGGGCCGAGAGGACAGCGGTGAAGAGCAGGAGGCTGAGCGGCGGCCGCGGGCTCGATACCAGAGGTCCGAGTCTGTGGGAGGCCGCGGCATGGACATGCTGTCCTCCCGGCGGAGCCGAGTGGGCGAGAAGGAGAGCCGTAGCACACTGGACCTGCAGAAAGAGGTGTCGGCGGCCCGAGCTGATCGCCTGGCAAAGAGTTCCCGTGGACAGATCAGCGTGAAAGACAAGATTGCAATGTTTTCCAGTCAGTCAGTGGAACAGCTGACTTCATCTCACCCAAAGTTGCAAAAGTTTAAAAGTTTGGAAAATGACTTGGAAGTAGGCAACAAAGCTACAATATCCAGTCATACTGTAATCAAACAATGCCCTCAGAAGTTTCATAACAAACCTGAAGAAGAAACCCAGACAAAAACTTCTCAGTCTTATCGTTCAAAGTTCGGAAGCTTGCTGAATATGCACATAAATGAAGGAAGCGAAGAAGCTTTGATGAACGCTCAACGACATGATGTTGCAGGTAGGAAATATATCGACCATCGCAGGGCCAGTATTGAGGGTAAACCCTACCGTAACGCGTACCAGCTTAACAAAGGAAATAATCGCAGAAAGAAATACTGGATCCGATAAAAGCATTGTCGGTGAAACAAAAGCTTAGCTTTGAAAAGCGAGTCAGCAATGAGAGGAAGATGTCTGCCTCACGAAACATCAGCGACATGTCGTCACACGTAGAAAGGCGATCTGATGCGGAGCGAAAGATTCCAACGCAAAACAAAGTAGAAAGAAAGCTGAGTGACGAGAGGCCACGACTGTGTCACGATGGCAGGGGTTCGTCGGTGAACTCATCCTCTAATACTTTGGTAGTGGATGCGCTGGAAGTGTCGTCGCAAACCTCGGGGTCCTCTGGATCTCGGGATGTTTCGCCCAGCCCAATATCAGAGAGGTCCCAGAGTCTATTCGATCTCGTTCAACCCGAAAGAGGCACAGTTTCGCTGCCCTTAATGAACGCGAATACGGCTATGGCAGCCACGCTGGTGACTTGTCCAGGAAGGTGTCTTTGAACTCAATCTCAGAGGAGAGGAGACGGAGTATTTCTCGGTTACGCGGTCTGGTTATTCCCGACAAGGTTGACGGGTTTCTTAAGAGGTCCCCGGTGGATCTTCCCACCATTAAAAGCAAGCAGCTATCTAGTCTGAGCTCTTCGAGCTTCCGAGTCGTCGGCGGCCCTTCGTCAAGCTCAACTCCGAAGAAACATGCCGCTATGAAGTCCCAGACGATGGACCCCCGGCAACTGGCCTCTCCACCATGGAGGGAGAGTCACCCAACCTGCCAAAGTATTCACCTGCTTTCAAGCGGAAGAACATTTCCGTCCACACGCCAGGTGGTCACCCAGGCTCTGCATTCCGCTTAGTGTCATCTTCCTCAAAACTGGGCGGTTCTTCAGTGGAGCTCTCCCGACCTTCCAATAATAATTTAGCTCCAGATATCCGCGGTGACCCGAGGCCGGGCGATCGGCGCAGTGAACCCCCACCTCGCGACGGCATCTGGAAACCAGAGAGCCCCTACAGCGCAGCAGCTCTCTCAACTCGCGGCGCCCCTCTCCGCGGGAGGCCAGCTGCGCAGGAAGATATCTGATGACGACGTGGCTGACCTGGCTAGCAGATTGGAGGCGGCTGAAACCGACGTTGGCGGGTCAACCGTCACCCTTGTGGATGAGACCTCCTCGCAAGACCAGAAACCACGCGCCGAACGCTCCAGATCGGGTAGTATGGAACTGGATTATCGTGCCAGCACGTCAACCTTGCATGATTCGCCGATCAAGGAGCTGGACGTCGCAGAAGAGCTTAAATGCGATGCACACTCCTACTCGAGGGATGACTCAGGAGCTCTCAGGCCGGATAAAGAGTCGCAAAAGACAGCCGGATCGCCTCAGGAATCTACCAAGGTTGATACCGTGGACGCTGAAAATTTGTTGGATAAGCCCAAGTCAGTCATGGGAGATCAGTCTCTGGGATCATCTTCTACGCCTGCGAGGAAACTGACGGCAGATTTATCACAGCCATCACGTCTTGCAGTAAGGAGAAGCTCGATCACACCATCGTACACTCCTTCGACGGAAGAGAAGTCACTCTGTACCGCTTCTGGGTCGCCTCCACGGATTCTGGAGGACAGTGCGTGGCGCAAGTTTGCAAGTGGCAATGATCGTCGTGGCTCCTCTAATCGCGGCGTCTCCACTCAATCCGGCGTGGAGGGACGAGATCTGGCCAAGCTCAGGCAGGTCACTAAGGCTAGCATGCAGACGCTGAAGCAGAAGTGGCAGCAGTTGAGCACTGAGAGTACTGCCGCAGCTAACCCGGCGCGTCCTTCCCGACCGGACCGAGCCACTTCCAGCGGACTTGCTCCTAGCTCCAGTACAGATCAACCCGACGCCGGCCTCCTCTGCAGGTCGCCAAGCGATTCCCAGCAGATTTGTCTGCTGGACACTCTGCCTGTGTAGCACGTGGTGACTCGGACCGAAAGCTGAGCACGCCGACGCTGGGCTCCGACGCGGCAGCGGCGCAGCGGGGAGCCAGAGCGAGGCTGGAGCTCGCCGCGACCACAAAGCTGGATGGAGGGCGACCGACCGGAGGTGACGGTGTTCGAGCTGGGCGGCCACCTCACCGGCGCCGCCTCCATCGCCAGCACCGCCTCCAGCCAGGAGAGCATCCTGGATTCTCTGGATGGAGTCAAGTCGCCGTGCGGCTCCACCAGCAGCCTGCTGGAGATGCTGACCGCCAACCTGAAGCAGAGCTCCCGGTCAACGCACGTGCTCAGCGTCAGTGACCTGCGGCGGGCGTTTGAGCGGTTTCCGCCGCACGGCGCCGTATCTGGTCACACGCGGATGTCGTCGCTGGATTCAAGCGCCAGCGAGGAGCTGCCGCCCGGCCTGGCCTCGGCCAGTGGCTCCACGGCGTCACCTACTTCCACCAGGGAACACTACGGCAGCATCACCTCCCTGGCCTCCTCCACCAGCCTCATCTCGCCACACGTAAGTCCAGGCTCGGACCCGGTGGGCCCTACGCTGGGTACAAAGCGAAAACAACGTGGAATGGCCTAGAAATATTTTGCTGTTTTTATGATGATCGGGCCAAACAATTTTCTACTTCAAGATTACCATCAGTTTCAGGCGGCCTCACAGTTTGCTGTCAGCTCGACGTAGACCAGGTTTGTAGTTTGTTTTAGCTAAGTTTGTACATACATGCAAACTGGGCACCATTCTATTTTTAGTCCCCAGCCCCTCCCAATGGTCCCGGGCCCTTGGGGTTTTATCCACTGAGGACCAGTATAAGTGCCCGATAGTACACATTGGAGTGGATTTTCGACTGGTGACTGTGCCCCAAGCCCTGATGGTGCCCATTTCAGTCTTCGGTCCCCAGTAAAAAAAAACGTGTGAAAATACATGTGCACCGACTGCCAACGGGAAGTGTTATGACAAGGTGAAGATAAGACTTCCAGCCCCTTTAATCGCTATATTCAAACTATTGAACAGAATACTCACCTTTTGAAATCGTTCAATGTCTGCACAACTGTCGTTGAAGTCCTGTCTGACTGTGACATAACATGGTGCAGAACTTGACACTAACATGTCGCACCATAATAGCTCTAACTTAATGTCACATGCTAAAGATTTATGGCGCACGTCCCCTGTTAGCTGCATCCTCTTCAATCACGTTTATGGTATTTATTATCCATTGGTATGGTCGGATGCACATACCTACTTGTTTCTGCATCGATTGCTAATTTCTCTGAGGAGCTGGCTTCCTCTAACGGTACCTATATGATACGCCATCATAGTCTTCATTTATCCTATGCAAGATTTTAAGCGGTTGTTTTGATTATCTTATTATAAATCCCCTTCCGTTTTATTCTGCCCTCAAGAATGTACAAATTGCATGCTATCCATCCAGTGTTTTACAAACTTAATTCTAATCCAATATATATTGTGTAGCTGAGTCAATCCTGACTTCTGGCCCGTCTGAAAGTAACCAATCACGCCGCGGCTTGTCTGGGCCGGAGCTCGCACATGCCATTAGGACTGAGCCGGTGCGGCTGGGGTGAATTTCTGGCTGCGGCGCCGGCTCAGTCAGCCCCATTCTCACGCGCGGCGGCGTCGTTGGTGCCGCGCCGCCGCCGGCGCGCCGCGGCGGCGGGCCGCCTGGGCCTGGCTAGCGGAACCAGCGACCGCCGGCACCGCCTGGACCGGCCACTTCCACCGACGAGACTCTAAATTAGCCGGGCTAATACCGCCTCCACTCTGGGCAGACGCAGAAACTGCAGGCCACGGCCGAGTTTTGGTTCTGCCGATAACATCATTGCGGTTGTTCATGGCGTGGGCATTGTATTGTAGCATGGGTAAAAAGCAAAAAAAAACATTTCAAAACGTAGAACGGTCTTCTGTCGAATTAATTGTTCCGGAATTTCCCAAGATATTTGAACGTGCTTCACAATTATTGAAAAGGTACTTTTCTTCTGCAAAAAGACGCTTAGATGTCATGCAATGTAAATGGTAACGTGCCATTTTGTATATCTACATTAGTTGTTTGCAAATTTGTGTCTCTCAAATAAATACGACTATTTAAAAGCTACGACGATGTATTACATATTTGTGCAAAATCGTCCTCATCATTTATTAAACCTAGATTGGAAAACCAAGTCAGGCCAAGCTGAGCAACAGGAAAACCAACGGATACAAATGAACAACAGTTTTGTGTAAGTAATGCTCTGCATGCTTGTTCCGGCGACAGAGGCCGTTATTTAGTTTCCGATTACCTGATCCCTCGTCTGATGTCCGCACCATGCTCCTTTGTGGTCTATCATTTTAAACATTTGACTCACACTATTAAGTGTCGATATTTCTGAAACTTTTCATTTAGTCGCATTCCTCTTCTACATAGCCTCTCGAGATATTGTGAAAATCCCGCGAATGGAATGTAAAAATTCAATGTATTTACGTTCCGAATTCAATGCGGTTTAGCAAATTTGCCATTTTTACACCACTTCGGATTTGTGTTTCTCCCACTAGAACAATCAGCTCGTCATAGCCCCTCTGTGGGTCTTTACGTCTCTAGCCTGTGACAATCCGTAGCTCAGGGGTGACTATAACGCCGTAAAGGTCACTCGAGAGCGTGCTCTCGGGCGTTGGGCTGATTCGGGAGCTTTCTAGACGGGAAGGGAAAATATGTTCTTACAAACCATTATTTCAGCCAGCGCGAGCACCGAAGCGTTCAGCTCGTAAGGGCAAATTGCAAAGCTGATTTCAGATAGGAATGAGGTAGAGAGGATTGCAAATATTCGGCTGTATTTTTTCTTTTACATGCAATTCTATTGCTAGAAAAGGTCCGCCACCCATTTAATCGGGTAGCCAGGCGTGCCCCCTCCGCGATCCCAACGACAACAGTACCCTTACGTTAACACCACCAGAACATAAAATATTACAAGTCGCGGCACGCCCTGCTAGGAAAAGAAAGTAACTTAGAGAAAGCATAATAAATATCAATACTATTAGTAAAAACTGCCAGTAGTAGCTCCCTGTAAATATACAGGGAGCAGGAATACAGGTCTATTTAGGTTAAATGCACAATAATTTAGCTCATTACCGGTTAGATTGTTAGTCTTTTTCCATACGGGACTACCCAAAACTGGAGATTCGTGTTAGCCCCTCCGAGATTCTGGCGAAAAGATAGAGGCCTAGTAACATTCTCCAGAGAACTCGGAAGACAGTAAGCAAATTAGGGCAGACATGCATGTATTCAACCTACCTATCTTGCCTATGGGTTCTTCGGGATCAACGTAAAACGATAATAGTATCGCCAGAAGCATGGTTATATGAATTGTGTTCTGAATGAGTTGTTTTCCATATGATTGTTTGCATGCTTTGGCAAACAGTTTCCAATTATGAGCTGTTCCTTTCTCAGACCCATTTCTCAGACGAAGCCACCCAGTTGAACCATTTCATTCCACTCCATCGTGACCAAGTTGACCCATCTCATTCTTCTGCATCCCTTTCCGTATGCCCCATCCCATTTCCGATCCCATGGAGACCTTGAAACCGCCTTCAACTTACAATACGTACTAATTCTTGGATAGGTCTTAACCATTTAACCCAATTTCCGTCCCGCAACCACATGTGTAGTCTCAGCACTGGGACGAATCCCTGACTAGGTACAACAATCTTCAGTCCGGCTACTACGTGTTAAGTCCCTTGTCTAGTCCCCAGCACTTTAACGAATCCCTGACAGAGTACACATGATTTCATCCCCGCCACTACATGTTGGGTCCCAGCACGCTTTTAGTCCCAGCACGTTCTGGTTCAGCCCGGATTTGTCGAGTCCCAGCACGCTTTTAGTCCCAGCACGGGTCGGTTCAGTCCTGATTTCAGTCAAGTCGTTTCCGCGCTCAGTCCTGATTTAATAGCGGTGGGGGCCATAGCTCGGCACACTAAAGTGATCGGCTCCCAGCTGTTGTGAGTGGAATCGGGAGCATCCACTCCGCCCACACCAGTTCAGCTGCCATGAGTGGAATCGGGAGCACCCACTCCGCCCACATCAGTTCAACTGCCGTGAGTGGAATCGGGAGCAGCCACTCCGCCCACACCAGTTCAGCTGCCATGAGTGGAATCGGGAGCACCCACTCCGCCCACACCAGTTCAGCTGCCGTGAGTGGAATCGGGAGCATCCACTCCGCCCACACCAGTTCAGCTGTGGTGAGTGGAATCGGGAGCATCCACTCCGCCCACACCAGTTCAGCTGCCATGAGTGGAATCGGGAGCACCCACTCCGCCCACACCAGTTCAGCTGCCATGAGTGGAATCGGGAGCACCCACTCCGCCCACACCAGTTCAGCTGCCATGAGTGGAATCGGGAGCACCCACTCCGCCCACATCAGTTCAGCTGTGCCACAGTCTCCTGCTGCGCCGGAAGTGGTGTGTTTATAATTTGGTACAGCGGCAGCCTCGGTGCTAGCGCGGCACCGGTAGTTTGTGGCCACAGACGTGCGGCCGGACGGCATCGATGCGGCCAACACCGGCGAAGCCCCACCGCTCCTGCCCCGCGGCACTCCTCTGCTCCAGCATACTAACGAAGCCTCGCCGGGGGCCGCTGCTTCCGCACCATCGAGCTTAACATGTCCCCGCACGTCCTGGCTCTAACTTGTGTTGTCTTATCACTGCGAACTTAACTCGGATGCGAACGTGGTTAATTCGAGCTCATCTGCCTAGTTTCAGCGAATTTAACCAGAGCGCAGACTTGTCCAGCTCCCGCCCACCCGATGAGGCTTAGATGACGATTCTTGTCGCGTAATAAACAGAAACTAAGCTATTTTAAAGCTTGGGTGGGATTTGAATTACCATTCTGGAAAGTTTGAACATAAGATGACAATGACATGTAAAATAGCTAGAAGTCATAACCCTGTGCCAGTAAACGCGGAATTTGATTTAGGCTCAAATAGTTTTGTCCCTGGTCCATGATGAGCAGCCAATGTAGAGACTGGCACCACTCTGCTGCTAGCGCCTTGTCATCTCAGTAAAATACCGACTAATTATTCAAGCGACACCATTTGATTGGATGCATTCTTGGAAAGCTTCACAATCGGTGGTATCGGAACCATCTCCAGGCTGTCTCTGCGCATGTCTGGGCCATGTCTGGCATTCCTTACGTGTGGTGCGGCCAACCATCACAGAACGATATTCGATAGAGCGGAAGATCTCCGATTAAAGTAGCTTTGTAATATTTCCGGAGGCGAGGAGGTGAATACATTTTCAAAGGTATGATCCAGATAAAAAGCATACGGTTCGATGAAATAATACTAACTTTCAGTCGGATATTGTACTCAAACTGCCATGAGCTCTCATGAGCTCTCATCGAATAGTCTCCTGCAATATCAGAATTCTGAAGAAACTTTGCACACCCTAACACGCAATAGATAAATTTCGTACACTTTTCAATCTCGAATTCGAGAAGAAAAGATTTCTAACTACGTCACTATGATATAAGATAGGCTATAAGATATCGTACTATAGTACGCTTTTTGACCGGTTCGAGATCATTCATAGTTCGGACGGATATGCATCCACTTGCATCCACCGTGTGTTCGGATTAGGAGGATGCGTGCATGCATACATCCACACATGGCTGTAATTCGCCCGAATCCATCCGCACCATGGATAGTTACCTAAGGATATCTGAAGATGTCCATGTATCACGTCAGTCACTCGTGAATTATTTCATTTCTCTTTTGATTCGGATTTTACACATTTCGCTAACGGACTATCAGCAACCACATGTTTCAGAGGCGCATGCGAAATTGCCATGTTTGTATAGCTCGCCTGCTGGTTAACATAAAATCAGGCCTAAGCTGACCTCGTGCAGCCCTTTGTGGTGGTGTGTTAGCGCCATTAATATGCATGCAGTGGGGGTGAACGGCCGGGAAACGCTGGCCCGCGGCAGTGGAGCCGGCTTAATGTTTCGAGATTGGTCTAGCTAATAAAAAAACTGGTTTGATCTGGATAAAAGTGCAGTTAGCTCTTCTGGAGACTGTTCGAACGTGATATTTGTCAGGAGCGGGTCCATTAGCCCGGCACCGCCTCAGCTCTCTTCGTACCCACCATCGCCTGAGGGTCGGATCGACCCCCCGCCGCCTACGATCTCGGTAAGCGGCTGCGATACAGAACATGATCGGAACGGCCCTGAAAGGGCCCTGCTGTCTACTACTGTTGAGCCAAGTTTGAACCACATCCGTGAACCCATGACATCACCGCGGGGCCAAAATTGGTACAATTTAGGCCGATTTAGGAAATATGTAATGCCTCGGGAACTATTAGCTTTAGGACAAATCATGGGCACCAATGTCTTCGTCCTGATTCAAGGATTCGAAAGGTCATATAGTGATCTTTACCTCAGGGAAGGACAAGTAATGGCCTTGCAAGGTCATTTTGCATATATTTCAAGGTCTTGAATCATGCTCGTCACTATAATATCAAATTTATTATTGTATCTTTTTCGATCAAAGCTTGTAGCCACCAACATATTCGAAAAGCGTAACCTTTGATGACCTCGTTATCGACCTGACTTGAAAAGAGACGGCAGTACGCTCCTTTCTATTTCCAAGAGTTTTCTAATGATGTTTGGAAGATTGATAGCTTTGCAAGGAGCCGAGCTACTCACCTGATTTTCCCGACCATGTTTTGAAGAACGAATTCACCTTACATGAATTTAGAAATGTCGCTGCAGCTAGTTGACCTTCTCTGACCTTATACCAATTTTCGGTCATTTTCGGTCAATTGGTTACCTGGGAAATATGCAAAGCGACGCGTCTCTCATTCAGATCGGCCCGGAATCATTCGCGAAAAGCGGAAGGGGTCCGATCGGTCCTCCCTCCCGAGGCGGTGAAGGGTTAACTGGCTTCGGACGCTAGTAGTATTGTTCTGCATCTCATGGTAGCTGGGGCTAAAGCAAGCGTCCAGTCTTCGTGTTTCTGTTGTATATCTTGGTTGCCATTATCCATTGACACGACGGCCTTCAGGCTGTGTGAGGGCTCAGTGAGCTGTGGGAGTGTGGGAGCAACACCGAGTGGTTTGCGAGCTTAGTCCCCATGTTTTCCTTCCAAAAAGCTTTATTTAACAATATGGTAATTGAAGTCACAATATGACCTCACCAGTCAGTGTTTTTGACACTAGAAAGCGTAGCACATATTTCTCGGGATCCTTCACTAGGACTTGGATGATTCAGCTGCGGTATGCGAGGTCGACCATTAGCAGGAAAACACTGTAGCGCCGATCTTCGGCGAATCATCTGATTTGGACCCGATGGTTCATCAGCCGAGTAGAGTAGACTGTCCATTTCACTCACCAAGGACACTCCTTTATCAGAGGGGTCGCCGGGCCTCCCTGTTTAAAGGGAATGTGGCACCTTCATAACGTGATTTCAACTGAGATAGCCAAGTTGTAAAGCCAGTCGGAAAACCCAGTACTCCATATATCATTTGTCTTGGAACTCGATATTTCCGTAGAAAAAAACTAAAACTTACCTGACACCAGCCCCCTCATCAGCCCCCAGACAGGCGGCCATTGTTGTGAGCTGCTGGTGTGACGACATATGCTGACGTCACGATGAGCATCAGCCAATCGAAGCCCTTGAAGCGTTTCAAGTTTGGTAGTGGTTGCCAGATCATGACATTATCCACAGGCAGATATTTATTTATTTTCCTATAGGTGTATTTTTAGAAACTAAATATTCAGATTATCGAACATTTTTCAGAGAAATCATGAGTGGTTTCATTATTTTTGGCGAAAATTACGCCTAATTTCACTAAATTCCAGCATGCGACCAAGGTGCCACATTCCCTTTAAAGAGCTGCTCTCGCCTGTCTTCATATCTAATTGTCTCTGGGTGAATCTAACTTGCTTATACATACTCTTCTTCTGCCGAGAACATGGACTGTCTGTTCAGTCTTCTATACATTTTTACTGGGACCAGAACTTTGAATTTAGTCGCCGAAAATTATTGCCACCAACTTGTGTATGTACTTTAAATACGTTTTCATAGTTATTTGCACACCGTCAATTGTAAATATGTGTCGGTTTTATAAGAGCCTTCATTCGCTACTTTTTTCTTGGGCTCCCTTTTTGTTCCCATTTTGTGGGAACTGTACAGAAACTTCCAAAATTGGACTGTCTGTGTGCAGGAGCTGCAGCAGCTGATCGAGGACGCCAACCAGAGTCTGGAGGAGGCCGGCACGCCCTCCCACGAGATCGTCGTGGCCGTCATACACCGCGAGATGCTGGGCGGCAGCATCGGAGTCACCCTGGCCGGCGGCGCCGACTACGAGAACAAGGAGATCTCCGTGAGTTCGCTGCCCAACTTTGCTCCAGTGGAACACCATTATCATTGGCCAACAAACTATTAAATGTGTCCCTTGTCGTGGGTTCCTATGTTACATTTGTTGACCATCTCCCTCGCCTCTCTCCCTGTGATCGCCTCGGGGGAACGCAGCGCAGGAAGCTCGTTGTAGATCCGTTATGCGTCCGTAAACCGAACGCTTTAAGCCATTTCGGCAAAGCTCGAGTTCAATATGGGCGCCAGTCACTGCACCTCCTCTGTGGCAGACAAAGATTCAAATCGAGCTGGGAGAGAGGATAACGAACCCCGAGCTGAAATGTCGATGATGGCCGCTCAGATCGAGCGTTAGTGGCGCTGGGTGTCCTCGCCCCCTGTGTAAGAGAGAGAGAAGAGAGAGAGAGAGAGAGAGAGAGAGAGAGAGAGAGAGAGAGAGAGAGAGAGAGAGAGAGAGAGAGAGAGAGAGAGAGAGAGAGAGAGAGAGAGAGAGAGAGAGAGAGAGAGAGAGAGAGAGAGAGAGAGAGAGAGAGAGGAGAGGAGAGGCTACGAGAGGAGTGGCTGTGCTATTCAAGTAAACGCCTATATGCATGGTAGAACACGTGTTGGGGCGGGCACGGAATTACAATGAGTACGCTCTAACTGCCGGCCCTCGTCGCTCTGTCCACTGCCACGTCGTTTGCGACAGGTGAATAAAGTGATCGCTGGCTCGGTGGCGGATCGGGACGGCCGCATCAAGAGGGGCGACCGCGTCATCTCCATCAACGGCAGGTCGGCCCGGGGCATGACCCACCGAGAGGCGCTCAACACTCTGAAGGTGAGCTGGCACAGTTGAATAAGCGGTATCGCGGCTGACGGTAACGGCGCTGCGCACGCCTAGCTGGCTCTGATTACTCGTCCTAATGGGCACCGCTGTTGTCAGGGTTTGCAAACGTCGTGTGGTCTGTTTTTACCGTTACCTACCAATTAAGAAGGCATGATTGATATAGTGCTAGAAAAAATGCAGACCAAGGAAGTTACACATAATAGGCGCTAAGCTTGCGTGTCATGTTTCATTGCGATCCTTTGTTGATGCTTTTTTTAAATTCTACCTTATGTTCAATCTTTGTAGATATAAAAGTAAAATGAATTATTATATCATATTCAAAACCTTTAGAGAGTACCTCCCTATAGGCTGACCACAAGCTTATTTCTATGCTGTGCACTTTATTCTGAGAACCATCACAAGAGAACTGAAACACTCTGGGCTGGTGCAGAGACGCGGGAGCAGCGGTGGAGCCGCGTCTGATTGGCTGAACTGCGATAAGGGCACGCTGTGAGATGGTGCTAAGTGTCGGTCTGGGAGATGGGTACCCACTGCAGCTGCTGTCTAGCCCATTATCACTGAAATTTGCCTCAGGAGTGCCTCTCAGTGGGTCCTAGGCAGAAGATTAGTGTGTGGAAGTAATCAAAATTTTACCTATTTTATTTGAATACATCTCTGTAAATGTTTTGGATAAGCAAATGTACCGAATTGTTTTTTTAATACAGAGGTGTGCTTGTATACTTATGCAGTGCGAGATAAAACATTGTCACGTCTAATGTTAGTGAATATAGTCCAGTAGCTCGTGGTACGCTCGAGGGAACCACGTGACAACAGGGTTCTGGAAGCTCTCCCTTTTATTTACCGATGCATCCAGCGCATTACATTTGTATCACCATGGGGACTATATTTTTTATTCAGTATTCGTGGTGGGGTTCAAATCTATGGAGCCCAATGTTGAATCCCAGCAAAGTCCGACAATTGACGATTTCTAATGCTGGTCAAGTACTGGCCCTACTGAATGGCACCAAATCCCAATGTATGCCGGCTTACAATTCTATACAGGATTTAATTCATCATAGAATGAAAAGAATGATAGTTACGGATAGTTGATAACGTGGACTTTTACCTCCTTGGAGTCACTTGGACACCCCTCGTGAGGCGTAAAGTATTGTTCAAGTATTTTTTATGGTTTTGCCTTTAACTGTAAAAACTTTGAATTACTTTTGCATAGTACGACCATCACCTGGAACGGCTAATACAGAGATTACGTGTTACTTTCTCTTTTGGTATGGTGGTTATGGACTTTTCAAATTTGGTACCCCCAAACATTTTCGAATGTCTTCGCCCCTGATGGACATAGACATCTCAGGGACAGTGTGATGTAGTGCCGAGTCTGTGCATGCGTGCTTAGTGGTGTGGTGCCGATGTCTGTGCATGCAGAGTGATGTGCCGAGTCCGTGCATGCGTGATTAGTGATGTGGTGCCGAGTCCGTACATGCGTGCTGGGTGATGTGGTGCCGAGTCCGTGCGTGGGTGCTGAGTGGTGTGCTGAGTGGTGGAGTGGTGTTTTGCTGACTCTGCGCTCGATTGCGGAATGATGTTTGTGCTGGCGTCTGGGTGTGAGCGTTGAGTGCTCTTGTGCTGAATCTGCGTGTGCGTGTGCGTGTGTGTGTGTGTGTGTGTGTGTGTGTGTGTGTGTGTGTGTGTGTGTGTGTGTGTGTGTGTGTGTGTGTGTGTGTGTGTGTGTGTGTGTGTGTGTGTGTGTGTGTGTGTGTGTGTGTGTGTGTGTGTGTGTGTGTGTGTGTGTGTGTGTGTGTGTGTGTGTGTGTGTGTGTGTGTGTGTGTGTGTGTGTGTGTGTGTGTGCGTGTGTGTGTGTGTGTGTGTGTGTGTGTGTGTGTGTGTGTGTGTGTGTGTGTGTGTGTGTGTGTGTGTGTGTGTGTGTGTGTGTGTGTGTGTGTGTGTGTGTGTGTGTGTGTGTGTGTGTGTGTGTGTGTGTGTGTGTGTGTGTGTGTGTGTGTGTGTGTGTGTGTGTGTGTGTGTGTGTGTGTGTGTGTGTGTGTGTGTGTGTGTGTGTGTGTGTGTGTGTGTGTGTGTGTGTGTGTGTGTGTGTGTGTGTGTGTGTGTGTGTGTGTGTGTGTGTGTGTGTGTGTGTGTGTGTGTGTGTGTGTGTGTGTGTGTGTGTGTGTGTGTGTGTGTGTGTGTGTGTGTGTGTGTGTGTGTGTGTGTGTTTGTGTGTCTTTGCGTGTGTGCGTGTGTGCGTCTGTTGCGTGGGCGTGCGCCTGGTGCCGTGTGTCCCCGTCTCCCCCTCCCCTGGGAGTGATGACGTCATTTACCAGCGGCCCAGCCTCAGCAAAACCAGCAGCCGCCCGCCCAAAATCCTGGAGAGCCCGCTGGACAGCACTAACCTGGCTTCAGGTTCGCGATTTGGCGTCGAAACAGCGCCATATCTCCGGTTCTGGTTGGGGAAGAGGAATACTTTCTGCTGACCAATTGTTGGTTTAACGACGAACACTCACCATGTAGCACAAAGAAAACAAAAAACAAGCTGTGCGTCGTTACGTGACTGTTCTCGTCAGTACTAGTATGAAACGCCAAATGATATTTAAATCTCTGGGGCAGTGTGTCTTTAAATTCTGGATTGCTGCACCATTTTTATGTTAGACAAAAACCACGCTTGCTACGTGCGCACACTGTGACATCAAAGCTTTACTGGATGCGTGGTCTTCTCCCCCTTCAAGTATGCTCTGCTTGGGCCGTTATTACAATTTTGCAGCCTTTAGTGTTTTCCGGTAGTTTTTCTGGTGAACCATAGGCCACCACTAGTAGTATTTAGATAGTCCCTGAATGATTCATGAAACTTGTTCGGAAGATAAGATTTGGATCGTGACCTTCATGTTTTTCTTTTCCACAGAACTGGCTGCGGAGGACAACTCGCGAGGTCCTCCCGCCGTAATTACCCTGAAGAAGGAGGGCGCTGGACTGGGCTTCAGTCTGCAGGAGGCAAGGACTCCCCCGCTGGGCGACCGTCCGCTCGTCGCCAAGAAAATATTCGCCGGTAGGTAGCTGGTCTGTGCTGATATGCATTAGGTATAGAAATAGCGTTTATGAATCCCTCCCACTATTTTCTGTTGGATGGGACAAACACTTAAAACTGTAGAACGTTTACGGCAGTTCTCTCAAAGCGTTCGATGGCCTGATTGGAGTATTCACTGTGTGTTCATGTTAAGTTTTTTCCGTGAGTTTGTTCTTTTACTCCCAAAAATGTTGCGTGAATTCACCTTTCTTAGACCCGTATCGACTGATCTCAACTGATGCTTCGAGAGTTGTAATTCAACTTGACATAGTACACTTTAGTTTGATAAAAGGAGGGATTAGTCGACAATGTCCTGCATTTCGGCACCACCGACGCATCTGTTCGATTCGACCCATTTGATTTCGTCAGGGCCATACGATATCGGCGAGGGCCGTTTAATTTAGGAAGGCACCGTGGAATTGAATGAGTTGAAGAACACGATATATTTAGACGAAAGTGATTAGATCCTGTTGGTGAGTAAATTATAATTTCATGGAATTTTTTTTGGCACACATGTTCATGTTCAAAATACATCGCGATTTATTTCCGGCTTTGAAAGGAAGTTCCAGAGACCGCCATCCACATCCGTTATCCTCCTGTTCTGGTCCCGCTGTACTAGCTGTGCCAGCTTAGGTCAGCAGGTCCAATGAGGTCTATCTGTGCAAATGCCGCGACACAAACAGGCGCTGTACGTGATAGAAGACCTTTGCATCCAAGCTTACTGAGATTGTGACGATTACGTCGCCACCGCCAGACTACTCAGCATTCCCGCGCACAACAGTCTGGTCTGTTGTTGTAAAGTGGCTAACAGTCTGGTCTGTTGTTGTAAAGTGGCTGAGGCTCTATGGCGTGGCGGATACAGGGGGGAATTTTCCAAAAACTCTGACATTGATCCGTGGAATGCAGGTCCACATGTCCTGAAACAAATATTAAAATCAAAATACTGAGAACAATTCGTCTGTTCGGCGTTCGGACTTATCGCAGTTAAAGACAAGCTAATTTAAATTAATTATCGAACATTGATAGAAAGAACAAATGCATGAAATTGAAACTGGCAAGGAAAGAGTTGACAATTATATATATTTGAAAAATACTTTTCTCCAAGCATCTTACAGAGTAAAAGTTGTTGTTACCCAATCATAAAAACCAACGAATGTATCAGTGTCGTCATTGAAAAAGTACAAGCGCTGTCAAACCTCTTTCAAAAAGCTCCAGGGCAATAATCAATAAAGGAGCCATGAATTTAAAGTAAAGCAGATGTAGCAATTGAAAAAGATAGACAGTAGAAACACTTTAACCATCAATGAATTCAAATATGATTTGTCTATGATTAATTGGCCTTTGCCGACTGACAATTACCACAATGTAACGTAAATGACCACTGTCGAAAGTAATTGTGGCTGCCAGAAATTCGAAGGTTTCCGAAATTCGTAGTTACCCCGAGTTTTGTTTTAATGATAATATTTTCGATAGTGATACTGTTACTGATAGTGATACTGATACTGATAGTGATATCTCTTTCCTTTGCATTATGTGCAAGCTGAGCTGAGTTTCTTTTCATCTGACGCGATTTTGGCGAACTGGGAATGGAGCCTCGAACTTAACCCTTGCCCCGGTGGCGGGTACGAGCCACCTTCGCCCTGGTGGGGGCTAAAAAGACCCCCACGATCTCAAAAACTAAGAGAGCTAGAAAAAAGCGCAAAACGGCAATCGAAAGCTCTTCGAAAATGATATCGAAAATACTTCGGTCATTTTTCTTGTCAGGTCAATATCAAGGTCACCAGAGGTCAAAATAGGTCAAAATCGCTAATATGAGGGGTACTAAGAAAACCTCCTATATCTCAGAAACTATGATAGCTAGAAACATTTTTCTAACACCATTCGAAAGCTCTTGAGATGTGCTTTCATTACAGTGGCATTCATTTTCGTGTCAGGTCAAAGCCTAGGGAGCTACAGGTCACTAAATATTGGGCATATTCTTGGGAATGTCCATAGCCACCCATGCATAAGGGCGTTTACTTTTTTGCTAACAGCTTCCAAACCAAACAAGATACAGCCATAGTTTATGCACCATTGCAATCCTCTCGTCAATACGAATCGAATGATATATGATATTGCTATGCCAGGTCAAATTTAAGAATTTGACCTGACCCAGTCAACGGTCCGACCCAACTTGACCTGGTATAGTCATGATGTATATCATTTGACTTCCAGTGACTATACAAACACTTTGGTGACAAAATAAAAGCTCTATTTTAGTTTATTCAAAATTTATAGAGAAAAACACCAAAAAATGCTTATTTGACCTAAGGTGACCTTTTAAAGGTCACAAGTCAAAATTTTATTTTGGTATCAGCTTCAGAAATGGGCTAAGAGCAAGTCGCAACCGATGTTTGAAGTTGATTCCATCCATACTTACTGAGAAAAGCTCATTTCGTGATTTTCCCCATGCATTGTCAATGGGGAGGTCATGCTCTGCCACATGACCTTAGGTCACCAATATCAAAAATCCCGGAACAAATGTTGTAGCTCCTGGTGGGCCCAAGATGTGGTATGAGTTTCAACTTGATCGATTACCCCTTCTTTTAGTTATGCCGTCCTAAGTATTTTTGAGGTGAGGTCACTTCACCTGACCTGGTGACCTGACCTAATATGACCTTGAGCCAAAATTTTCAGGAAAGATGTAAAAATGATGAAGGAACAGCTAGACCAAGTTTGGCGGCGCTGCGCGCCGCGTTTTTTGGTCACTTCGGAAAAACCCGAGGGGGGTCTAAAAGACCCCCACCCGGGCGAAGGTTAAGTGTAGTTCATCAAAAGTTAAGAATTCCTGCCGGAACTAAGTGGAGATCTGTCAATTCAAATAGATAAAAATAATATTACGTGAATACTTTTGTTACCTGAGTTGCCCTTTCACCCTCTAAGCTATTTCACGCTGACAGTACGTAAAACTATATGGTAAATTGACTGGACAGACACAGCAGGAGTAAGGTGCTCTATCTTACCCGCCAGGTGGTGCCGCCGACAAAAGCGGCAAGCTGCATGTCAACGATCAGATCCTGGCTATCAACGAGCATGATATCCAGCACATGGCTCGCATCGAAGCCTGGACGCTGCTGAAGAAGCAGCCGGACGGTGTGGTGCGGCTGACAATCCGGAAATGGCTGCCCAATCTGGCGCCGGGGGCGACTCTCCGCAGGCGGAGGACGGTACAGGTGGCAGCACCACCCCGGCCACTGGCTCCCGCGCGCCATCTTCAGCCATGGCGACTCAGTGTGGAACAGATAAGAAAGAAGAGAATGATGTTGCAAGTACGTCAGCCGCAGACGCTGGTCCAAATAAAGCTCAAAATGCAGTGCTGGATGTCGATGTTCGCTCAATTCGTGTTGCACCCGTGGTTGATGCCAACGCAGCGACCGCGGCAGTAACGCCACCTATACGTACTGGCTTGACAGTAGTGTCATCTGCTAATTCCGATTTGTCGGTGGCGTCGGTAGGTGCTCGGGAGGATAGTTTCGCTGATGTCTGTACTGATGCGCTGTCCTCTGTCAACACCAGCAGACCCGTCATCACTGGTGTCACTCCCAAGGCCCGTCTGGTATCGTCAGCGACCAGTCTGCCGAAAACCGAACTTTGTCTGTGATCCGATGTTGTGCAAAACGGAAAGTATTAGCGAGACTGCAATAATTTTGAAACCAGTCAGTCAATTTTCTATATCCTTATGAGGAGGCTTTTGTGTTTACAATTGAGTGTGCTTTTCGAACGAATGAGAATGGATGTCAATGCACGTGGCTAACACTATTCTAATTTATTGTAACTAATTTATAGTGTTTTCTGTATAATACAATATTGTTCCGTGTCATATTGTTTATAAGAAGACGACAATGCCCGGGCTATGATAATGAACAACTAGTAAAATTAAGAATAATCAGTACATCATATAAATGTAATTAGTAAACCATATAATAGCTCATTAAAGAAGATAGCCGCGGGCCAAGAACACACCCGTGGTGCGTCGTAGGCCCCTGCTGAGTGCCAACAATACGAGTGGTCTCTTGGTCCTTTGGGAATTGCATGGGCTTTTCCGGGGTAGGGGCAGGGTCAAAGGTGAGGGAAATATAAATGCTAGAGCTGCACAAGATACACCTACAAACGTACAAAGGTGATACTTAATACACACACACATATATATATATATATATATATATATATATATATATATATATATATATATATATATATATATATATATATATATACATATATATATATATATATATATATGCAAGCCTTATTGAATGCGATTGCATATTTTGCTTTTATAAGTTTCTTTTTCCAGCTTCTCTTTTTCCTAATAACTTTCGTTTGGTCTTCACTCAGTTCGTGTAAAGTTTCGCCCTAATGACATGTGTAATGTATTACAACGCGTTCCAATGGCCCTCCATCATCGTCAGGTAACGTTATCACACAAGGAAAGTACAATTATTCACATATTGTTAAAATTTAAACGTATAGTACAAAAAACATGATTACAAGTATCCAAGTTACAAATCTACCACTCTCTCTTTTTTGCGCTGAATGTTCTTATTTGATCTTGCGCTCATTTTGACGAGGAAACCTCCACATTCACGATGTTTGGAGCATCCTTAAAATATTTTCCCAAACATATGTTCAACCGCTATTGAGGGTGATGACGCCGCAATGTTCTCGCTGGTCACACATGCTGGGAAGGAAGTGCTGGATGTAAGCAGCTTCTAATATTTTAAGTCGTCTGTGGTTAGTTTCCCTGATCAGGATGGACGTGTTTTGGGTGAGATCATTCCTTGTCAGGTTCTGGTTGTAGATGGATTTTGAGTGCTCAGCCGGGCCACCAGTTTGAAAGTGCATAGTTAGTCGGCGCGACAAGGAGGTAGTAGTATGTCCTATGTAAGAGGCTGTGTCACGGAGCTTACAATCTCCGTAGGGGCACTTATACATGTAGACAACGTTAGTCTCTTTCAGGAAACTACTCTTCTCCTTGTTGCGTAGAACTAGATTGCATGACTTTGGGGATTTGTAATAGATTAGTAGTTTGATGTTGTGTCCTTCGTTCGGTTTCATATTCTTGCTGATTATGCTCTTCAACACCTTCTCATCCTCCTTGTAGCCACTGCTCATCTGATTCATGTAGAATAGCTTGTGAATCTTCGTTGTGCTTGGGTGGTCTTTGCTTTTCTGGTCCGAGTTTGCATGGAATAACTCGAGGGCTCTTTTTTGATCTCCTCGTCGATTTCCTGACATGAATAGTTGTTGTTCGTTAGCATCTGTTTGATATACTGCAACTCCTTGTGCACCAGTTGCCAGGTGCTGCAGGTGGTAAGGGCTCTACGTACGTAGGTGCGCACAACTCCTGTTTTGTACCGCCATGGGCAGATACGACCTGCAGGCGGACCTGGAACGACTCTCCGCGTGGTCGGAATCCTGGCTTTTGAAATTGAATCCCTCAAAATGTCATGTAATAACGTTCACCCTTCCAAATTCCCCCATTCTGGCCGGATATTCATTGGACCATTCAATTTTGGAGCGCGGCACGGAGACTCGGGACCTAGGCGTCCTACTTGACACAAAACTGACATTCACGAATCATATTGACTCAGTAGTAGCACGAGCAAACCGCATGTTGGGGCTTCTTATAAGAAGTATGCAAATCCCACAATGTCGGCACGGCGGTAGACTGAGATGCCAGTCAGTCACAAGTGCGTACTTTACTCATGTCCGGTCCATATTGGAATATGGTTGTGTAGTGTGGGGTGGCACAGCTGTCACCAACCTGAAACGCCTGGAACGGATTCAGCATAAGTTCCTTATGTGGTTGGCGGTCAAGTCGGACAGACCAATCGCAGTCACTGACTATAACACACTTTTACTACATTTTAAGCTTCCTTCAATTCGTTCGAGACTCGCGCAATATGACATGCTTTATTTGCATAACATTTTCTCTGGACGTCTTGACTGTCCCCATTTGCTGGGATGTTTCGGCCTATTAGTGCAAGGGCGTGTATCGCGAGTACAGAGGCTGTGGAATGTTCCATACGCCAGAATGAACACTGTAAAGAGGTCTTTATGTTGCAGGATTCCGGTGCTCACTAATGATTTTCTCAACTCCAGCAGATATGTTGATTTTTTTACTCAACCCATTTCACCTTCAAATCGGCGGCCAGACGATTCGCGAATAGCCTAAGGCTATTTTGTGTGATTACAATGAGTGCGCTTTGTGACCTTGGAGATGTCTATTGTTAGGCCTGTAGGGATGTATATGACCCATTTTTGCACTTTTACAGATGTTTAGATGTTTAGACTGTCGTTTAATGATGTATTGTTCGTGCTACTACGCTTATATAACTTATTTACCTTTTTACCACTTGACTGCACCTGTACCTAATTGGGATACATCCTGTTGGTGTTTACGCAAATGCAAATGCAAATACAAATACAAATGCAGATACAAACCTTTGGCTAACTGCAGCCCGCCCCCCCCGGATAGTCTGAGGACGCCTCTGTACAATATATTCCATTTTCGGTGCTTTGAGCACGGCTCTATTTTATACATGTCATTCATATCAGTCTGAGCACGCCTCTGTATGATACATCCCCCGGCCAGCTTTCTGAGCACGCCTCTGTACAACACATCCCTTGCCAGAAATCTGCTTGGACCACCTTTGCTAACTGCTCCCCTTCCCGGCAGTCTGAGCACGCCTCTACTGTAAGCGCGTCTCTGTACAATACATCCCCACGATAATAGTCTGAGCACGCCTCTGTATAATACACCCCGCTGAACATTACACCCCTTCAAGCAGTCTGAGTACGTCTCTGTACAGCACATCCCCTTTGCCAGCAGTCTCCTTAACACGCCTTTGCTAGCTTCGCCCCCTTTCCTGGCAGTCTGAGCACGCCTCTGAATAATATATCCCCTTTCATAGTAGTCTAAGCACACTTGTGTACAATGCATCCCCTTACCAGCTTTCTGAGCACGCCTCTGTACAATAAATCCCCTTGCTAGCATTCTGAGCACGCCTCTGTACAATACATCCCCTTGCCAGCACCTTGAGCACGCCTCTGTTCAATACATCCCCGCGCCAGAAATCTCCTTGGTCCACCTTTGCTAACTGCTCCCCCTTCCCGGCAGTCTGAGCACGTCTCTACTGTGAGCGCGTCTCTGTACAATACATCCCCACGATAATAGTCTGGACACGCCTCTGTATAATACACCCCTCTGAACATGGTATTATCGCAATAGGCGGATCACATCTCGCGGTTCAAAATGATTATATCAGAAGGTCCACGGTTCAAAGGGTCTACCGCTCAAAATGTCTAACTTTCAAAAAGTGTAACGTTCAAAAGACCCAAAGAGGCGTGCTCAGATGCATGAGTGGGGTGCATGATGCCGCAGAGGCGTGCTAAGACACCTGATAATAGGAGGCAATGAGGGTTAAGTTAGGTCAGGTTAGGTTAGGTTAGGTTAGGTTAGGCTAGGCTAGGTTAGGTCAGGTCAGGTCAGGTCATCTCAGGTCAGGTGTGTATGCCCTTGGTCCCTATTCCCTAGTCTGGGGATATAACCCCTCTTTCCAGAGTCTGACTGCGCCTCTGGTCTGGGTACCACTTTGGGAAATGCTTTAGAAATATCCCCACATTCTGCCATAAAATCCTTAGAGGTCAAACAGACGGAACATGGTGTGCCATTTGCGGCATTAGCGGGGACGGCGCGCAGCGGCGCTGAGGACGCCCCGTCATAGGGAAAACGGTCGATTTTTGGGGAAAGATCATAATGATGAGAAAATGGTAAAATTTCGGGTATATCCAGCTAGCATGTTATAACAAATAGTTCATCGTTATTTAGAAAGATCCTGTTTCATTATGTTAAGTTAGCCGAACTACCCGCCGATTGGATTCCTGTGAGACATTGCAGAGCCCTTTTAACATGGGCCTGATGCGGTATTTGGTGTCCCCATTTGCTTCTCTGCGGGAATTCAGCCAAGTCATTCGGATGGTGTAATAGATAGCGGCACCTGTTTCTTACCAGATTGTGAGATTAAAATATTTTGAGTACATGTTCACAATTATTTATTTCTGGCAGCCGCCTTTTTAAGTTGAAATCAGGCTATTTTTGCGGCCGTCCTGGTGGTCACTTGAAGTGGTATAATTTTGGCGTGACATTTTACACGCCGCATCATTCATTACTCGAAAAAAATATGCATATGGTGCGCTTAGCCTCCTGTCATTGGCTTGTAAAATGCTAAAAACTACTCTATTGCGTGGAATCCTGCTGAACGCCAGCAAATGTTTTAGCTGCGCTGAGGGACTTTAAATCCCGCAGAGTGAGAAATCGTGTGCGTGACTGGTCATCTCCCCAGCTTCAGAAACGCTCACTAGATGTCCAACAGTGTTGACTTTTGACACTGGCAGACTCAGCTGTTTAATTCCGGGAGGGCACTGCGGGCATCTATTGTCATGAAAGGGTGGGTGCGAATTCCATCTCGTGCGGGTCGCTCAGGTGTTTGTTCACAGTTCCCCGAGCGGGACCGCCGGCTCGGCGACTATTTTTAACGCCGGACGGTTTCGTGGGGGCCGAGGCTGCTGGGAAACAGGTTTAAGAACCATAATTACACGAATTCAGAAGGCATGAACAAAATTGAATGTTTTATGGTACTGTTCCCCGTCTAACTGGATTTTGGAGTCCGCACAGGGGTAAATAATTTATACGGATAATTTTTATTCCCATTATTTTCCAACCACGAAGTTGAACAAAAATATAGCATTCCTATAGCAGCCAATTCATTAGCAGGCACCATGTACCCGACCTGGAAATGTGTCATGATGCCCGCACTTTAGGGATACAGCAGGCGTAGGGAAAATTGACATAATTTTGGAAAGTAATCATTTATATATCATAAGAAGTATATTTCCAATGTCTTAAAGGGCTATTCATACTTGTGATATTGTCCAACCTTTAACAAGCCCTGGCGGGGGACTCTGAATATTTTCACTTTGATCTGCCTGTGAATGATGTTTTTCTCTGTTCGGTCTTAGATGCTTTCCCCATGTATTGTACTTGGTATTATCAAATACGCTAGCATAAACGCGAAACTCCCTTAATCACAGAACCTGAGCACGCCTGTAGCAAATTATCATAATAAAACAAAGGTTAGTTAGTTACGGGCTTTTTTATAGGGCGTACTGTGCAAAGCACCTTTGCCCGCCTCTAAAGTAATAAAGCAAAGGGTTGGGAGTATAGTATGGCTACTTTTGTTCCTACCAGCTGTCTTGCGAGCAGTCTATTCACATTCCAATTACATTTGAGCCGCACCCCTCCCCCATTTTAGTAAAGAAGCCATTTTCACTTCTTTCGTCACCGGCTTCTGACAACAGCGACGACGACGAGACGAGACCGGAAAAACTATTAGAATAGAAGCCGTTTCTCACTTCGTTCGTCACCGGCTTCTGACCACGACGAGACTCGCCGAGCGGCCAGTATAGAGCCGCTTGAGAAATCTTAATCCGCTTCGCTCCATGGAATTTGTCATGCGGCTCTGATAATTAAAGGGAATGTGGCACATTTTATAGCGTGATTTTAACTCTGATAGCCAAGTTGTAAGGCAAGTCGGAAAACCCGATACTCTATATATCATTTGTCTTGGAACTCGATATTTCCGTAGAAGAAAGCTAAAACCTACCGGAAATGAATTTCTCATGTGTTTCTCGCCAGGCGGCCATTGTTGTGAGTTACTGGTGTGACGGCATATGCTGACGTCACGATGAGCATCAGCCAATCGAAGCCTTGAAGCGTTTCGAGTATGGTAGTGGTTGCCAGATCATGACATCATCCACAGACGGATATTTATTTATTTTCCTAGAGGAGCATTTTAAAAATCCAAATATCGAAGTTATTTTATTTTTGTCAGTGAAATCATGAGCGGTTTCATTATTTTGGCCAAAAAGTACGCCTAATTACACTAAATTCCGGGATTCGACCAAGGTGCCACATTCCCTTTAAGGACAGTTTAACACTGTTTTGACATTTCATTAAAGGGAATGTGACACCTTAAGCGCATCCTGGACTTTAGTGTAATTAGAGGTATTTTTTAGCCAAAAGTCCTGAAAACGTCCAAGATTTCTTTGAAAAATGTAGGTACAACAAACTCAAGATTTTTATTTTCTAACATGCTCCTCAAGGGAAAAAACAAACCTCTGCCTGTGGATGACGTCATGATCTGGCAACTTCTGCCATATTCAATAGACTTCAAGGGTTTCAATTGGCTGACTACTCACCGTGACGTCATAATATCGTCATGCCAACAGCTGACAACTGTGGCCGGCCGCTTGGGTAAATTTCATGCAGGATTTTAGCTTTTCTCTGCGGAAATTTTTAGTTTCAATACATGTGATATATTGAGTACCGGGTTTTCCGGCATGCTTTACAACTTGGCTATCTCATTTAGAATCACGTTATAGAGGAGCCACATTCCCTTTAAAGAGGGGCTGGTTGCCCGCACCCTAAAACATAAAATTCTCCAAATCCATGCTCTCAGAAGCATGTATGCAGGCATTTTACGAACTGTTTGGCAGGTATTATACCCAGGTTGCCTTGGAGAAACATATCCTGAGTCATGGCGCGTACTGAACAAGTTTACCCCCAATGGTGTGTTTTAACCGAATGCATTGATATACAAATATTAGAAAGCAATCAAAGAAAGGATGCGGATGATGCACGGGAATAGACATCATGGTTTTGGTCCGTATTAAAAAGAAGTGTCATCGCATTTAGTCATCAAGGGTATGCGCCTTATTTTTTGTTATGTTAACGTCCATTTTATTGCATGCCAGCGTGCATGGTTGACGAATTCCGTGAGAATATATCCAATAACAATATGACACTCTTTCCATGAATACTATCACTTCACAATTATTCCACGATTATGAACCACTTTTCGTGGTGTAACAGAGCATGTACGCTGATGCCTTTCTCGCTTCTATTGCCGGCACTTCCTTGAGCGAGGTATCGTTAACGTAGTACCATCGATCTTCCGACTGGTTCTAGCAAAAGGCAGTGTAGTTGCCGGTCTTAAAGTATTGTCAAAATCGTATGTTTAAATTACGAATCGATGTAGTGAAGTTCATCATCTTAAAGATGATTAGCAAAACAATAACGTTTTTTCACTCAGAAGTCTTAAATAGAGTGCATATGTTAGGATAAAACAGCTTTCTTTGGCTCTGACAAAGTGTAAAACCTGTATCCATGATGAACTGCCGAGGATCCAACGTTCACTTGTCCAGTAACGGATTTAATCAAAAAGTTGGGGAGACTGTCTGGGTAAAATCGTGATTTTCGTTTTAGGAATGGCCAAAATCAGACAGGGTTGATAAGATCTGGCTGTTGGCGAGAAAGGAGGGGAGGGGATTCGGCTAGGCTGCTCTCGACTGGACATCACTCAAGACAAGACGCAAAATCCACAAACTGAAGTTCTTCCACAACCTCACTCGTGGAAATTTGTGCAACTATATCCAAAGTATTTTACATAATTGGAGGAAGAACAATACGGACAGATCACTCCGAAACGCGCACCATAGAACTGAGTTAGTGCAAGGAACAACAAACTCCAAAATATATTTTCTGCCAGTCACAACTAAAATTTTCAACGAACTACCAGAACAAATCAGGATAAGCGTATCAAATAAACCCTTCGAAAAACAAGTGGGAGAATATTTGCGAAGTAGGCAACCACCCAAGTATTATGAATATGGCTCAAAATTCTAAGCTCCCTCTTGATGTCATTGAGATTTAAGAGACGGCATGTCAAAACTGAACGCCCAGGCAAATCAAGTTCAATTATTTGCATCGCCCTTCTGCCTTTGTGGCTATAACAACGGAGAGACCAAATACTACTTTTTGTGCTGCCTAAGAAAAGCAAATCATCGAAGTTTAGTAGAACATAGCATTGGTCAAATTATCGGTACAAGTTTTACAGCCCTGAACTTAGACAAGAGCTAGATATCCTGCTTCACGGAAATTCACTAAGTAATGAGAAGGGTAATGCAGTAGCACGCAAAACCATTGAATTCATAATCAATAGCAAGATATTTGAACTAAATGAACGTTCATTTATAACAAATTCAGACGAAGTTGTACATCTTCGGCGCGGTGGGACAGTGGCCTCAGCCGTAGTGGGTGCCATGGGTTTGGGGCGGCGGTATATTGACGGATATTAATGGTACAAAAATTCGTGAGGGGCTGGATAGTTAAGAGCGTTGATGCGCTTTTTCACCGATCGAGACGTTTGTTTGACGTTTGAAATACTCTGATAACAAAATAAACGTTGTTGTTGCTGGGGCATGGCCAGGCTGGACCCCTGGATCTGCCCCTGAGTTTGCCAGTCTATCGTCACACTTTGTTTTGTACCACTTGGTCCTAAACAAATCAGCTTAGCCTATTTGATTGAACTATGTAAGGTGTTATTTCTACCACTCCTGATTCCGAGAAGTGTCAGGGTGACTAAAAAGTCGTGGCGGGAAGAAAACAAGCTCGTCCCCGTCGTCTCGCCGCTCCTGCCGCGATCCCTTGTGAGGTTGTCTGGGTGGGATCGAACCCACTCACAGGTGCAGGTGCGTGGCCATTGTAGTCAACTGAAAGCGAGTCGCCAAAATAGTGTCATCAGTCAAGGATTTGACAGTCTGAGGCCTCCCTCTCTTGTAAAAGGGTCGAATGATACCCAGCCGTGCTTTTTGTATCCTACAGCTTGTACAAATACGTATTTCACCATGCTCAGTGCCTCAACACATTCTCCCAGAGGCTAACGACATCGAAATGAAAACTCTGTCCCTATCCAATGATTTGTTTTTAACTGTCGCGTTCACTTGGATGGCCTAAGAAATCTCCTGCGGGCTTTGTGTTAACTCGGGAATGGCTCAAAGGCCGGTAGATGTACATACAATAACGGAATGTGAGTGGAAATACACTGAAAGCGAACTAATTTCATAGATAGAAAATTCAAAACAATATCCTCTGCAGTTTAAGGTCAAGGTCATTCAGGGTCATTGACCGATGACGTAACCATGTGACATATTCCCAGTAATGTACAATATGACAAGCAGTATAGCAACCCTTGGCCGGGAAATGAGGGTTCGAACTTGAAAAATGACATTTTGAACTTGACATGCGACCTTGACTTCGACATTGGGTATCCTTGCCTGAGAAGTCACTGCATAAAATGCACCATGCTTAGTAATTCTATTTGACCAAAAACACTCGCGGTCAATGAATTTGAGAATGATTGTATGAGAATGTGCGCACAAATCTCCTTAGGTTATATAACATTATGATTGTATGCACGTCGGGCCCCTTCGGTGCTGCAAGAGGATATAAGGAGGATTCGCCATCGTGAGCCTAGAGAGGGAAGGGGGTGATAGCCTATCATCCCTTTAGATAATTTTTGACAGATTGAATTTTTGTATGAATGGCTTTATTGGTGATTATGTGGATGACCTTACTGATGTCTTTTTATTGGTGATTTAATGGAGCAATTGGTATTTTCATCAATGTGCCACTTCAACATAAGCGCTATATATGTGCTTAACCTTAAGAAAGTTTATGTTTTTGGAAGTGTTTGTTATGGTACATTGGTAAAAAAAATTCACCCAGGTAAGTGCTCCATTTTGAATGACAATTTTTAATGGTTTTCAGAAGATCGGGCGGCACCAGCTTTACTGCTTATTGCTGCAAAATTAAATATCTAAAAAGAACAGTCTGAGGTCGAGCGCTGTTTTGCAACACGGCCTGACAATATGTGATTAGAATACCTTGTCGGTGTTCGCTAATATCTCACCCCAAGGAAATTTTAAATATGACTTAGAGAGCCAATGTGTGTTGGACATAGCGAATTACATGAAAGCAGTCGCAATCTGATCCCCAAAACCCTGCCAAAAGGCGAGGGATGACCTGGGTACGTCGCTTGACCTCGGCTATTTTGGTACACCCCAAAATTACCCAAATTGCTTCACCACTGGAAAGTTACCTATGAACTCCTCTCTCGGAACAAAAAAAGTCCTTCATGAAAACGAAATTATGGTTGCCAATGGCAAAAGCTGTGTGACTTCGTTCTTGGGGGGTTTTCACGCGTTCATTGCGATGACTATTTCGTGCCCATCAGATTATATGGTGAGTGCATTGTTGGTGGATGAGCACTGTATCTGGTCGTCAATGGGTGGATGTGGGCAGTGGCACCCCCAGGTTTGGTGGCTTATAATTTTTGTTAACTGTTTTCTATAAATCCACACTCAGTTTATATATATATATATATATATATATATATATATATATTTATATAAATTATTCGTGTGAGTCACGAAAATACGCTTCTAGCTTGTTGAAATCAGTGTTCGCCAAACAAAAAAGCTAAATATATTCCTAGCATGATGTCCAAAACACGATTGGTGGAAGGATTCATATATCTGTGGGTGCTTGGACAACCCCATTGAAACGTTCTAGTGTTGTTGAAATATAGGTACTTAATTTTTTCGTATTCTTCATTTCAATGATTTTGAATGGGTTTTGCTCATCAACAGGCATGTGAGAACCTAAAACTCACTTTGAATTATGCTATCACATTTTATTATGGTAGTCATTGGCATTGTTTCAAATTTGAGTACCCCCAATCATTATCAAGAATCCGCGCCCCTGGTTCATGGATTGCACCCAACTCAGGCTGGAATGGTAGGTAGGTAGCTGATACCATAGGTAGATTCAAGGGTCAAGGGGGACACTTTCCCTGATCGATCCTCAGCGCCCCAGTGAAAGGTCGATGACGCCCCCTAAAATTTCACTTCCCCTCAGGATGCGAGTATCGGCGCCTCTGCAATAGGATTTGGCACCCATCTGACAAATTTTCCCGCCCAAAAAGTGCTCATCCCACCTGGTTCGGATGGCACCTCCCGACCATATGCCCATCCTGATAAAAAATCATGCATCCGCCTAAGGGGACACCGTGGACAGAGGAATAAAGGGGAGTATGTTATTCGTTAACATATTTTCTTGAGTCTTAGAGCACTGCAGTTGCAGAGGCTATATGTGGTTAAACAATTTTTCAAATTTACCTGGGGCTCCATTTACGTTACAACAGTGTTCAGCATTAACTGTATGATAGAAGAAAGCTAGAGCGAGGGCGAATAAGAGTACGCAAGAGATGAGAGCAAGCAGATATTTTGGTTACTTAGCAAACACTGAGGTGGTGGAGGCCTAAGTATAAGATAGCTAAACCAGTGGCTTGGCTGCTAAAAAAAATTGGAGATGCCTTTGTTCTTTCCACGAGGGCACATAGCAAATTCGGTTATTTGGTACCCTTGATATTATATCAAGAGACCAGGGAAACTTGTATACCCTGCTCCTAGTATCAAGAGTTTCTGCTTAGGGAAGAACAGGGAGAGTGGTATCATGGACAAGTTGTATCAGAGCGATTTTTCCCAAAACTATCCAAGAGATGGAGCTTCCGACACGACCAGATGATGCGGCATGCGGTCCGGCAGCTTTCCTCATACTGTCGTCTGCTTGGCTTGGCACGTTTCGCGGTGAGTGCAGAAAATGTGTTTTCGGGGTGTCATTCTGTAAAATTTCGTCGTAAGAAAATGTGTGTTTTTGTCATTCAGATGATCACGAATCGGAAGGATCGTTGTAGCAGTGGTAAGGGTAGATTCTAAGGTTTCGTGCGTGAGAAGAATTTTCTGGGCTGGCCACTGATTGTTGAGCACGAGGACAATTATTTCCAATATGGGAGGGTGGTACATGTTGTATCAGGGCCAGCTGGGGTATGTTGTAACAGTGATACAACTCACCCCAATGTACAGTGAGCTCATTAGGAGTGTCGCCGAAGATTTGTTTTTTTCCAAAAACACTATATTATTATGACAAGTAGCCACAGCGAAAAAATAGGTAAATATATTTTTGCTGCGATAAGTGCGGGGCAGGATACGTGCAAGACAGGCCGCACTGATGGAATGAAAGCAAAAGCAAAAATTAAAGTCTAACAAGTCAGGTGACGAATCTAGGATTTCGTTAGGGGCAGGCTCGGGAGACAGGTGCCGAATCTGAGGGGCACCAATTTACCACCCAATAGTCGGCTAGTGTCGAGGAAAAACCGCGTTTAAAAACGTATTTGTAAATGCTTATTTTCATGAAAGCTACTTTTCAGTGAGACATATTCACGTTTACCATCAAACATATTTCGGGCCGGCAAGGTTTCGCCCAGAACGTAATGACTGGTACCTTGGTAGAAAATGCTGGACGCCCCCACTGATACTAACTGAAGCACGATGAGCAAAGAATACAGCTAACTTCGGTCTTGAAGAAAACTGTGGTGTCGTATCGACCACATCCACATATCATAGTTGTCTTGGCTAACGCTGGGTCCCTACAGAAACCCTGATTGACGCTACACTAAGCGCAATTAACAATGAATACAGTGAACTTTTGTGAACTTAAGTCATGGCGAAAACTAAGGTGTCGTGTCGACCACGTCCACATATCGCAGTTGTCTTGACTAACGCTGGGTCCCTACTGAAATTCCCGATTGACGCTAACCTAAGCATTAGAGGCCGCATAGCCTCTGCGAGCCTGGGCCCCTGAGTTTTTGGTGGCTACCCTGAGCTAATATTGAGTCCCCTCAGCTGATCTGGGACCGCTTTAGATAACCAGGCCCTCACACTGAACTTGAATATGTCGCCACTGGAGCCTTCTGAGCTTTTCGGGGCCCCTGGGCTGTTCTGGGACCGTAAAAGAGTATTGTACAGGAGCTTACTGGCTTGGCCTTAGATCCTTCGCTGCCTTGGGACCCCCTAAGCTAAAAATAACCCTATAGGTGAAATTATTGTGGCAGCCATAAGCTGGTCTAGGTCCCGTGAGAGGATTTACTTAAGAGGCCTCTGGTTTCGTCGTAGGGCCCCTAGCTGGATTAGTGTCCCTTGAGCTGGCAAGGGCCCCTTGGGCTGGTATCGTGTTCGTTTAACTGATATACGCCCCTTTAGCTTGTTTGGGGCCCGTTGTGCGTATCTGGGCCCCATGAGATCGTCGAGACACCCAGCTTGTCTGGCCATCTTAGCTTGTATGGCCCTCCTGAGCTGCTTGGGGGCCCCTCAGCGTGTCTAGGCCCCATGAGTTGAAGGTTGGCCCCCTGGGCCAATTTTGGGCCCCAGAGCTTATTTAGGAACTGTTTAAATGGGTGGGCACCCCACACTGCCTACGCTGCCTATACAGCTTATTAGGGGTGTCGCCACAGACTCATTTTTTCCAAAAACACTATATTATCACATTTAGCCACGACGAAAAATTAGGTAAAAAAATTTTTGCTGTCAAAATTGTGGGCCAGGATAAGTGCAAGACAGGCCGCGTTGATGGAATGAAAGCAAAAGAAAAAAATTAAGTCTAACAAGTCCCGAGAAGTTATGGCCACATCCCTGCCTGCACTTCACAAATTCGAGAGACACCCCTGCTCGCCCCCCGCCTCCTACTTCCCACGTCCATGCAATTCATCCGTATCCCTGATGCAACCCTTCCCCTAACTATTGTTAGAGGATTACTTAGTCCATAACTAATACGTTTAGGCTTTTCAGATTGAACAGTTGCAGATTTAACAGACTTTAGCCCTGACTAAAGTCTGCTGGTACCTAGTCAAGAATTTGCCCCTTTCGACACATTGTGTTGGCTTCTTTGTTCCAAACGGGTCAATTTTACACTTGGACAGTTGATGTTTCGTTTGCGTTTTTCGTTGCCATGACTTTCGTATTGCATTAACCATAGTTTTGTGCAATAAAATACATGTTTATAATTATATTTTAAATTCGTTGAAGGCTGTTCTCACGGCCATGATCGGTAGCAGCCACAGTCTCCGAAACGTGACACACTGATGTGTCGTTTCGGTGTCACTTAACGTCTGACGTGTCACTTAACCCACCATGTGATACTACTCACTCAACCGGTGGGGTAAGTTGTATCAAGTGAAAAGGTCCATTCGCCGGACAGTTGGAGGAAAACCAGTAAATATTAGGAAAACTAGGAGAGGGAGTAGGCATATAAAATATTAGGAGTAGGCACGCTTAGGAGATAAAGGCACTTATTTTCGCTCGGGACAGAGTGCATAATGAATATTTGGGAAGATAAACATTGCAGTATTAATAATTTTTGGGGCTCATCGACACAACAATTGCCAGGGTCATATAGCATCGCCAAATATTTCCCTGTTGGAACGGTTCCTAGGGATCCAGGTACCGATGCGTACCTACTCTAATCTCCTCTTTTGTGTACTCTTACCGAACCACTCTGGTAAGAGTGCCTACGTAACGTTTTATTCATTTTGGGATCGTAATGAGTTACTGGTTGAATCAGCAAACTAAAACAAGAACCATACATAGGCATCACCTGGGGTTTTCCGGCGGCACCAAAAAGGCGGTGCGAAGCGCCGCCGTACTTGGCACACGTTACCCTTGATCAATTCGACAACTTTTCCCAAAAATTTCAGGTCGGG
This sequence comes from Lepas anatifera, assembly GCA_034440635.1. Taxonomy (NCBI): domain Eukaryota; kingdom Metazoa; phylum Arthropoda; class Thecostraca; family Lepadidae; genus Lepas; species Lepas anatifera. The sequence goes on from JAOTON010001121.1 coordinate 35,321, forward strand.
TCATCTCAGGTCAGTTCACCAGTGAAGGTCAAGTGACCTAACCTCCAAAAAAAGTTTGGGATATCATAAGCAAGAATAGGATTAGTATATCCAATTGAAACTCATCACGTGATGGGTCATCCGAGCGCTACAAACAACATTCCGATATTTTTATATTGATGACTTAGAGCCAGATACGGACTATGGCCTCTCCATTGAAAATGCATTGAAAAAACGGGAATTTGGCGAAAAATGGCTCACTTTATGTGGAGACAACTCCGAATACCTTCACATTATTCAAATCGTAATATCTCGGGCTCCTTCTCAGGTTCACGCTGCAATTTTAGGCCTGTGACCTCTGAGAGGTCATCTGGGGCTACTAAAGCAGGTTTTCAGACTTGGGTCGATACATTTGTAAGAGAATGTGATAAAACTTTCATCTTGATACGATTACGTTTGTATTGTATTTGCGAGTCGATTGATATATGCATATTGACTATGCTATGCCAAATGATGGCATTGACCTGACCTTTGGCCAGGTCGTTTTTGCTTTGATCTCGTATAGTCCTATCATACATTATTCGATTTGCTGTAACGAGAGGAAGCGAATGGTGCCTAAAAATTGATTCCAGCTCAACTCTGTCGGACGTCAGAGCCCTAAACTCTTCAATAACATGTCACCTTTTTTGGCCTGTCATGACCTAAGTATTGAACTTAGGCACAAATAGCTCATGTAGTTGCTTCTTGAATTTTTTGTGAGTTATCCACCAGCTTTTGCATTTTTCGCTATCCCGCATAGGAGCCGAATTCGAGGGAGGGGAGGTTTTATCCCCCCCTCCCCACCGGGGCGAAGGTGGCTCGGAGACCTGCCGGGGCGAGCGTTAAGTGTAGGCTCTTGCTAGGACTTCTCTTAATCGTAAAAGGCTGAATGACCTGCCCGCCGTTCAGAGAGGATGACTTGCCCGTGATTTTCTTTTGACATTATTTCGGCTTGCACTCAGCGGCTCAAATCCCCTCCCAGCTCCTCCTCCCTCTTCCCCTTCACCCACACGCCTCACGTCCTCCGGTCTGACCGAGACCCTAAGCCGCGACTCCTGTGGTATGTCAACAGGGGCATCGGTGTTTGTTCAAATCTGCTCGGACCGTCTGTAATGGGACGGACACGCCGAATGGTGAAATGCGGTGTCCTAATCTGTATGGCTATATAATCTCGATTGGTAACAGAATTACACAATCCTGTGACGGGTGTGCAGCCATTTTTCTGTTGCAAGTATCAGTTTTATGCCAAAGTTTCTTCCATAACCTGTACATCAAACGGCCCCCTACATTGATGATTCTGAGCGCGCCCCTGCGGCCCATCACCAGCTGGGGTAAAAACATCCCATCTTTGAATAGCAGTGTCATCTTGGGGCTAAAGGTGAAACTCATACATACGTAGTCTTTAGCAGAGGGTAGCACTCCCGCTACTGCCGCAAATGGCACACCATGAGACGGAAGGAGGGAGGGTTTGAGTAGTGTAAAGTGGTGTCTAGACCAGAGGCGCAGTCAAATTCTGGAAAGAGGGGTTATATCCCAGACTAAGAAATAGGGACCAAGGGCATACACAACTGACCTGACCTGACCTGACCTGACCTGACCTGACCTGACCTGACCTGACCTGACCTGACCTGACCTGACCTGACCTAACCTAACCTAACCTAACCTAACCTAACCTAACCTAACCTAACCTAACCTAACCTAACCTAACCTAACCTAACCTAACCTAACCTAACCTAACCTAACCTAACCTAACCTAACCTAACCTAACCTAACCTAACCTAACCTAACCTGACCTGACCTGACCTGACCTAACCTGACCTGACCTAACCTGACCTAACCTAACCTAACCTAACCTAACCTTACCGGTACTGCTAGGGGAGACGTCTCAGCTTTGCCAGATAGAGACATTGGGTTTTGCGTGGAGTCAAAAATTCCCAAGATTTCTAAATTTCCCCAGATTCCCGGGATCTCCCCATGAGAAGCTTGGGCGAGGGATTCTTGGTATGGGCGCATGGGCGTCGAAAGTGGGGGGAGGGGGGACGGGGGACGCGTCCCCCCTGTTGGCCGGCCAGGGGGGACATCCCCCAGAATTTCTGGGTCGATGGTCATTAATGTTGTCAGGTACCGAATATGCTCAAAATTCGCCTCCCCCGGTCACTCGCAGCCCGGGTCTGTCCCCCCCTGCGAAAATTCCGTGGCGGTGCCCCTGCATGGGCGTATCCAGGGAAGGGTAGAAGACGAGACCCAACAAAATTAAGCATGTGTCATAGGCGGATACAGGAAGAAAAATGTCACAGGGCGCACTACGGAGCAGGGCATTCCTGGCGTAGGCGTATCTAGAGAAGGGGATTTAGGCCATAAGCGGATCCAGGGGAGGGAATTCCCTCCTCTGGATCCGCTTATGGCCTAAACTCGCTTCCCCAGTTAATTATGGACCTACCTAATTAATTAGGTGGGTCCCTGTAAAACAATGCATTCCGGTCACAGGCGGATTCAGAAGAGTTACCGTGCTCTACAGAGCAAGGGATTTCTGGCAAAGGCACACCCAGGCGGGGGGATTTAGGCCATGGGCGGATCCAGGGGAGGGAATTAGGTGGATCCCTACAAAATAAAGCATTCCAGTCGCAGGCGGATTCAGGAAAGTTGCAGTGCTCTACAGAGCAAGGGATTTCTGGCATAGGCACACCCAGGCTAGGGGATTTAGGCCATGGGCGGATCCAGGGGAGGGAATTAGGTGGATCCCTATAAAATAAAGCATTCCAGTCACAGGCGGATTCAGGAAAGTTGCAGTGCTCTACAGAGCAAGGGATTCCCTGGCATAGGCACATCCAGGCTAGGGGATTTAGGTCATGGGTGGATCCAGGAGAGAGATTTAGGTGGGCCCCTGTAAAACAAAGCATTCCAGTCATAGGCAGATGCAGGAGAGTTGCAGTGCTCTACAGGGCAAGGGATTCCTGGCATAGGCGCATCTAAGGTAGAGGATTTAGGCCATGGGCGGATCCAGGGGACGGATTTAAGTGGGTCCCTGTAAAACAAAGCATTCCTGTCATAGGTGGATTCAGGAGAGTGCCAGTGCCTTACAGAGCAAGGGATTCCTGGAATAGGCGCATCCAGGTTAGGGGATTTAGGCCAAGGGCGGATCAAGGGAAGGAAACGGGACCCTGTAAAACTAAGTACACTCGTCATAGGCGAATTCAGGAGGGTTGCGGTGAACTGCAGAGCAGGGAATTCCTGGCATCAGCGGATCTAGAGAAGGGGATATAGGCCATGGGCGGATCCAGGAAGGGGAAGAAGAGCAGACCCTATAAAGCAAAGCATACAGGTCATAGGTGGATTCAGGATGGTTTCAGTGCACTACAGAGTAAGGAATTCCTGGCATACGCGCTTCCAGGGTAGGGATTTAGGCCATGGGCGGATCCAGGAAAGTGGAAGAAGAGGGACCCTGTAAAACAAAGTATACGTGTCAGGCGGGTTCAGGAGTAGATAATGCTTAAGTGCACTACAGGGCAGGGGATTCCTGGCCTAGGGGATCTAGAGATTTAAGTGCACTACAGGGCAGGGGATTCCTGGCATAGGGGATCTAGAGATAGGGATTTAGGCCATGGCTGGATCCAGGGAAGGGGAAAAGGCGGGACTCTGTAAAATAAAGAATACGAATCACAGGCAGCTACAGGAGGGTTGCAGTGCACTACAGGGTAAGGGATTCCTGGCATAGGCGCATCCAGGGAGGGAATTTAGGCCATGGGCAGATCCTTCTTACCGTGTCCCGTCTGCTTCTATTCCCTGGATTCGCCTATGGCCTAAAATCTTTCCTCTGGACCTGCCCATGCCAGGAATCCCGTGCTCTGTGGTGCACCGTAGCATTTTCCCCTGAATCTGCCCATGACTCGTATACTTGGTTTTACAGTATCCCGTCTGTTTCTCTTTCCTGGATTCGCCCCTGGCCTAGATCCCCTTCCCTGGATGCACCTATGCCAGGACTTCCTTGCTCTGTAATGCACCACAACGCTCATGGATACGCCTATCCAACAAATGCCTTATATTTTTGGGTACCCTCTACTCAGTGGCGGCGGATGCTCTTTTCGGATGGGGGGGGCAAGAATTTTCCAGGGGCCCCCTTGACGATGGGGCCCCCTCGGCAGCAAGGGCCCCTAAAAACTGCGATGGATTGGTTGGGATTGCTGCCTGAGGTCAGAGGCATAAGCGCAGGGGCGGATCCAGGGGGCTGAGGGGGCTTCAGCCTCACTTTGTTCCATTTTCGCAATTTTTGCCCTATTCCCCCTTTTTCGCCATTTTTCAAAGCTCAGTGACTCCCCAGCAAAACCCTGGTTCCGCTCCTGCATAAGCGTCACAAATGGTAAAAGTTATATTTGGCCCAGTACAAAAATGGCTATTCCTCCCTGTTGTTTAGTTGGCCCGTGTAAAAAAATGGTTTTGCCTTCCCGTTCGATTTTCCACACGATCTCGGATTCCAGGCTGGAATATGTTTCCTGTAGTGCAGCAAAATAAGCAGCGTATTTGCAGTGACCCAAAATAGGTTTTGCGCTAGGGTGTCGAGTGGTAAATTCAGCTCGGAATGTATGGCGAGTGAGTGGAAAATTCCTCTCAAAATGTATGGCGGAGTAAAAAATTTCAAATTTTGTACTCAGGTGGTAAACTCTCAGAGCCCTTGTTTGAACTGAAAGATGGATATTTCCTTTAATTTTCTCAAAGTAAATATTTTTAAATCATCCCCAAACAGCATTGTTTGACCATTCCCATGTGAGAAATTTGGGTTAAGCAGGTAAATCTTTACCAGCTGAAACCCCCTGATGCAGTCTCCAATTTTTTTATGGAGTTGGTGAATTTCCACAAATAGAAAACTTTTGGGGGCCTCTGAGACCAACCTTTGGGGGAAAGAACTCTGGGAGCCACTAAAACTCTTGGGGGGCTTCCCTAGACCAACTCTTGTGCCCCTCCACTCCCACACGACCAGCTTTTAAGGGCCCCTGAGACGAAATATCGGGGCCCCCTTAGACAACTCTGCAGAGAGGCCTCCGAGATCGGCAGGTGGTGAAAAATGAAAAGGGATTTTTTCATGCAATACCTAGTTCCAAAATTAATTATCTACACATACACTGTATAGTTTTCCTGTCCGGGACAACGCCCCTCCTATACCTATACCTATAGCTATCGGAATTTTGGAGGCCACTCCTGGCCTCAATCACTGCACCTCGCATACACCTATGCTAGGGCCCAGTAGAGCCTTGGTTTACACTTAACTAACCCAGACGAAACTACAAACTTTCTATCATGGCAATAAACTCTTCCAGACTCTTGCTAAGTTTCTTTTCTTTACCTGTCAATTCCCCTGCTTCTCTTCACATATATACTCACCTTCATATGAGTATGCTGCTTTCTATCAATATTAATCGAAGCTGCTGCAGCCTCCTTTCTGTTGTTTCTTCCTTTCGTCTACAATCAGCCAGGCGCGGCGGGTTGCGACAGCGTCGAAGCAACTACTAATTTAAATTTCTGATCGCAATCCAGTTGCCAGTCGCATGAGCAACATAATTTGCATTTCAAAACTTGCTCTAAATTAATTTTCTAAATCCTTATAGACTAGAAAATTATACAACTAAAAAGCACACCAAGAGGTAGACTAACAATGTTTTGTCAATAACGAATACGAAACCAGCCTTTCAAAAAGCCTAAAGATGCCGCTTTTATTTACTAGATGTAAAGACGGTGTTTTGGTAAGTCCACGCCGTAGACCAGCCATACAAAAAAGTGCCGATGTTTGAAGGGTAACTGGATGCATTCTTGTTGCCCAAAAAAAAAACATTTCATGAAAATGTAGAGTTTCAATGTATTCAAGTACCGGACACTTCCAGTTGAACTTAAATATCAGCGTATTTATGCCTAGGGTGTCGTAGGGTGTCGTGAGTGGAGTTGGGTGTCACACGGCGTGGACGCAGCAATGAAGGGCTAATATGGATAAAAATTATTTTCTACGCAATAAGTGGTTAATTTTCTAAGATACAATGTCAAAAAAATATGCTGCTTACCATACAAATTTCAAGATAATTGTTTTTAACAGCAAGATGACCAAAAATGGTTTTTCACTATTCTCGGTACCAGAAATACAAAAACAACTTTTCAAGGACGTAGGCCTAGAAATCATATGCACAGATAAACTGCTTTCCAGAAATGTATCTTTCAAAGCGGTCAGCTCATTTTTTTGGCAACACAAGACTAGGGTGTCTAATTTTCCACTCACCAATTTTGCGAGTGGTGGAATTTAGTGGCGGTGTTCACCCATTGGAACTTTCTCCGGTGGGGCAGGGGGGCACTGAGCGTCTTGCCCGCGCCAGAATTTCGATTCTGTTGTTCCACTGAAATCGGTGGAGATAAGGATGCCAGGTATAATTGACCAGAAAAATAGAAATCGCCAGATTCTCTTTCAGAAAAGCGAAAGAAGTGCATAAGAGCCGAGTTAATTTGGCGATCTTCTAGTCGATTCTGCTGCTCTCTTTTTCCAGTGGACGTTGGTAGAGGAGGCAATGAAACTGGGCTTTGTAGTAAGTATTGTTGAGTAAAATTCAATAGTAGTAAAATATTGTTCAATAGTTATTCAATAGTAGTAGTAAATATTGTTGGAAGTGAGTGGAAAATTCAGCAAAAAAATATAAACGTGAGTGGAAAATTCTGATTGACTGGGTGTCGTTCTGCACCCAGCACCCCAGGTTTTGGGACACTGCGTATTTGACATGTAGATGTCGAAATATGGATCTGCGTTTTATAGGTTCACGTAAGCCTCGGACATTGGACGTCAAAGCTTTAAGCTCCAGCGTCACGTTAGGAGTTTAGCAAAATTATAATAACGGTACAACAACGGCCTTCCGAGGCAAATAGTTCTTTTAAAAGTGAATGCTGTTTGTTCGTATCCATCTACATCATAAAACATGGTAGGTAACACGAATTATTATATACGTTTTTTTATTCCGTCTCCTGCAGAATGAGAACTGGGGGCGCTTTGATGCTGTCGTCTATATCGGCACAGAAAAAAAACGCTAATGACAGGCATACTGACTTGAGCACACACAAGACCAAGCTCGGGGCCCTGAGACACAGCTCGGGGGCTCCTAGCTTGAGCTTGGGGGCTCCTAGAGATCAAGCTCGAAGGCCAACGAGCCCCCAAGCTCACGGCCCCTGAGACCAAGTTTGGGGGCCTCTGAAACAAAGCTTGGAGGCCCTTGAAACCAAGCTCAAGGCCACCTTAGACCAATCTCGGAGGCTGCCTGAGACCAAATTCGGAGCCCTGAGACACAGCTCGGGGGCCCCTGCAACCAAGCTTGTGGGGCTCCTAGAGATCAAGCTGGAATGCCTCCGAGTCCAAGCTCAGGGGGTCCTGAGACCAAGCTCGGGGGCCTCTGAGACCAAGCTTGGCGGCCTCTGACACCAAGCTTGGAGGCCCTGAAACCAAGCTAAAGGTCCCTTAAGACCATTCTCGGGGGCCCCTTAGACCAATCTGGGAAGCCCCCTTATACCAATATTGGGGGGCCCTGAGACCGATCTCGGAACCTCCATGAGGTTACGTTCGGGAGCCCCCTGAGACCAAGCTTGGAGGGCCCCTGAGACCAAACTCGGGGGGGGGGCCTTAGACAAGCTCCGGAGCCCCTTAGACAATCTCGGGGCCCTGAGACCGAGCTCGGGGAGCTCCCTTAAGGCTAAGCTTGGGTGCCCTGAGACCAGCCTTGGGGGCCCCTTAGACTAAGCTTGGGGGTCCCTGAGACGAAATTCGGGTGGCGAGGAACAGCTCGGGGCCCCTGAGACAAGGTGGGGGCCCTGATTCCAGGCTCGGGGACCTTTAGACCAAGATCTGGCCCCCCTGAGGCCAGTCTCGGGGCCCTTTAGGCTAATCTTGGGCTCCTAAAGGCCAAGTTAGAGGGTCCCAAGCCCAAGCTCAGGGCCCCCGAGATAAAGCTCGGACACTGTCCAAATCGAGAAACTGTTGAGGGCTCAGTCAGGTCATTCATGAACTTTCAGAAAAGAACCAAGCTAAAATTGCGTTTTTTACAGGGGGCCCCCTCTGATAATTTGGGGGGGTGGCAACTGCCCCCCTTGCCCCCCTTTATCCGGCGCCACTGCCTCTACTTCCCTACCATGGATCTGCCCATGGCCTAAATCCCCTTCTCTGGATCCGCCTATACCAGGAATTTATTGCTCAATAGTGCACCGCAACCCTCCTGAATCTGCCTATGACACGTCTGCTTCTTTACATGGTCCTGCCTTCTTTCCCTTCCCTGGATCCGCCCATGGCCTAAACCCCCTTCTCTGGATCTGCCTATGCCAGGAATTAATTCCTTAATCCGCCTATGCCACGTATGCTTCCTTTACAGGGTCCTGTCTTCTTCCCTGGATCTGCCTATGGCCTAAATCCCCTTCTCTGGATTCGCCTATGCCATGAATTCAATCCTCAATCCGCCTATGACACGTATGCTTTCTTTACAGGGTCCTGTCTTTTTACCCTTTCCTGGATCCTCCTATGGCCTAATTCCCCCTTCTCTGGATCCGCCTATTCCAGGAATGCATTCCTTAATCCGCCTATGACACGTATGTTTTCTTTACAGGATCCTGTCTTTTCCCTCTTCCCTGGATCCGCCTACGGCCTAAGTCCCCTTCTCTGGATTCGCACCTATGCCAGGAATTCAATACTTAATCCGCCCATGACACGTATGCTTTCTTTACAGGGTCTTATCTTCTTCCCCTTTCCTGGATCCGCCTATGGCCTAAATCCTCTTCTCTGGATCCGCCTATGCCAGGAATTCATTCCTTAATCCGCCTATGACACGTATGTTTTCTTAATAGGGTCCTGTCTTTTTTCCCTTTCCTGGATCCGCCCATGGCCTAAACCCTCTTCTCTGGATCTGCCTATGCCAGGAATTAATTCCTTAATCCGCCTATGCCACGTATGCTTCCTTTACAGGGTCCTGTCTTCTTCCCCTTCCCTGGATCCGCCCATGGCCTTAATCCCCTTCCCTGAATCCGCCTATGGCCTAAATCCCCTTCTCTGGATCCGCCTATGCCAGGAATTCATTCCTTAATCCGCCTATGACACGTCTGCTTCCTTTACAGGGTTTTGTCTTCTTCCCCTTCCCTGGATCCGCCCATGGCCTTAATACCTTCCCTGGATACGCCTATGCCAGGAATCCCTTGCATGATGTGCACCTTCACTGTTTCTCTTACCTGAATCCGCCTATGAAACGCATGCCTATTTCGTCGGATCCCATCTACTTCCTTCCCTGGATCCGCCCATGGCCTTAATGCCCTTTCCTGGATACGCCTATGCCAGGAATCCCCTGCATGAAGTGCACCTTCACTGTTTCTCTTACCTGAATCCGCCTATGAAACGCATACCTATCTCGTCGGATCCCATTTACTTCCCTTCCCTGGATCCGCCAATGGCCAGGAATCCTTTGCTCTGTAGTGCACCTGAACTTACCCCTCATGAATCCGCCTATGGGCCGAAATCCCTAATCCTTTCTCAGGGGGAAAACCTGGGAAACTGGGGAAATTTCTGGGTCTTGGGAATTTTCTCTTCCAGTGATGAACCCCACGTTTCTATCTGGCAAAGCTGAGACGTCTGCCCTAGTTACCTAACCTAACCTAACCTAACCTAACCTAACCTAACCTAACCTAACCTAACCTAACCTAACCTAACCTAACCTAACCTAACCTAACCTAACCTAACCTAACCTAACCTAACCTAACCTAACCTAACCTAACCTAACCTAACCTACAACCTAACCTAACCTAACCTAACCTAACCTAACCTAACCCAACCTAACCTAACCTAACCTAACCTAACCTAACCTAACCTAACCTAACCTAACCTAACCTAACCTAACCTAACCTAACCTAACCTAACCTAACCTAACCTAACCTAACCTAACCTAACCTAACCTAACCCTCAGTGCCTCCTATTATCAGGTGTCTTAGCACGCCTCTGCGGCATCATGCACCCCACTCATGCATCTGAGCACGCCTCTTTGGACCTTTTGAACGTTGCACTTTTTTGAAAGTTTGACATTTTGAGCGGTAGACCCTTTGAACCGTGGACCTTCTGATATAATCATTTTGAACCGCGAGATGTGATCCGCCTATTGCGATAATACCTCTGAACATTACACCCTCTTCAAGCAGTCTGAGCACGCCTCTGTACAATAAATCCCTTTGCTAACATTCTGAGCACGCCTCTGTATAATACATCCCCTTGCCAGCACCTTGAGCACGCCTCTGTTCAATACATCCCCGTGCCAAAAATCTCCTTGGTCCACCTTTGCTAATTGCTCCCCTTCCTGGCAATCTGAGCACGCCTCTACTGTGAGCACGTTTCTGTACAATACATCCCCACCATAGCAGTCTGAGCACGCCTCTGTACAGCACCTCCCTTTTGCCAGCAGTCTCCTTGAAACGCCTCTGCTAGCTTCGCCCCCTTTTCCTGGCAGTCTGAGCCCGCCTCTGTACAATACAACCCTATATCAGCACTCCGAGCACGTCTCTGTACAATACATCCCCGCGATAGCAGTCTGAGCACGCCTCTGTACAATGCATCCCCTTGCCAGAACTGAGCACGCCTCTATACAATACATCCTCTTGCCAGCAGTCTCCTTGGCACGCCTTTGCTAACTTCACCCCCTCCACTGTAGTCTGAACGCGCCTCTGAACAATGCATCCCCTGTCAGCATTCCCCTAGGCAAGCCTTTGCTCCTGGAAATAAGAATCTATTTCCCTCTTGGGTTATTTGGAACACATGTTGGGTTCTGTCTTGCTATTTCCAGATCTTGGGATATATTTGGAGCGGAGACGTCTACCAGATGGTTACCAACAGTTCACCCTCTTCCCCCAACGCCTCAACTCGCATCACTGCTCGGGTTAACCCACCCCCACTCTCTCAATCCCTCCAGAATCCCCCATCCTTAAAGCACAACTGCTTCGTCATGACATCTCATCACTGAAGGGCACATTCCCGAAGGAATCGGGCACTTTACCTGAACTTGACGATTCCTGGCTACGATCCAAGCTGCCTCCCAGAGGCTGGGTTTGAATCGAAGTGGCATCTTGATAAAAAAGATACTTCACTATTTGGCCACCGCTGGCTTCCACAGGCCCCACGTCTCACATTCCCTAAAAATATTCACTCTCATCACGCCTAGCCGGTCTTCCCCACCCCCTTAACCACTCCGAAATAAATCACATTCTTGAACTTCTCGGACATTACGGCTCTGCTGAGCCGGATCCAAAGAGAGAGGGAGTAAAGCCAAATCCGGATAATTACATGGTTAAAGACAACTCACTCTCCACTGGGCTCCTTCCACCTCTGCCTCGCTGGCCACTGTTCTTTCAACTCTCCACTCAAACTAAAATTCCAAGCTGTCACGTGCCGACAGCAACAATAGCATTACCGTACGGTTTCTCTGTTTACGAGGTTCAACAACCTTGAAAGGTTATACGCAAAGAACTGGGTCAGTGTCGGAAATTAAGCTGATTCGTGATTTTTAACGATTAAAAATTCTAATATTACCTTATTCCCCAGTAATATTGGTTAAGCATTCGCCAGTATAGATGAGCACAACGGTATAACCGACGGGACTTGTATTCGGAGACTTGCATCGAAGCACACAGGCGACGCGCGAACAACACACACAGGGCCGGGATTGGCCGATAGGCGGCACGAGGGCCGCGGTACGGCTTATACGGACAAGCATTACACCGGCCCTGGCGATTGATAAATAAATTGGTATCTTATTACTTCGGCCTCAAACGCTAGCGCCAAAGAGTCCAGCGGCTAAAAAGCATACTTCTGATATATACCCGATTAACAGGTAGAAGCACCTGTAGGTGATCGAAAACTGAATCAATCAGCTGGGACTGGGCGACCGAAGTCGGGGAGCGGCCATCAGCGGCGGCACGTGTGTGCAGCTCACATGCGGCTCGGCAACGTGACAAAATCACCACAATTGAGAAGTATAAATTTACAAGCTAGGAAGTAGTTCTTATAGGCCCGAATGTATATCATTATAACACTGGAATAAGGAGGCCTGGTGAACATAGGAGCAAGAAACTCTTGGAGCGAAAGCGCCAGTTAGAATCCTAGCCGTCGAGATTTATCAAGGAGGGCTGCACAAACCACGGGGTCACGCATTGTTAATTGCGATTGGGACATACTCACGCTACGAACACCTATCTTTCAGCTAGTCGTGTCCAGAAAGAGTGCCCACGTTCTGGTGATAAGAATAATCGCGAAACATGTCCTGATGAAATTTCGGGACTTTGAGATACCACAGGACTCGTTATCTACGGGGGTATACCACACTGGGTTCGCTCCTAGGGAGCCCTGTCTGTTGAGATCACCAGCAGAATGTATTATCTGGAGAGTGCGGGCCTCAACGCCATCTATTCAGGCTTCTTGTATACAATTTATTGACCTGCCACTGGGTGCAGGGGCTAAGCCCAATTTACTATTTTACACCTACCTGCTACGTTATGTATCTTTTTATCTTATAGATGAAGACGTAACCGCAGTCTGACCAGGGGCGGACGCAGACCCGAGTTTTGGGGGGGCAACCCATGTCTGCCTCTCCTCCTGGGGGAGGGGGGTGGGAGCGAAGATTTTTTGCTCTACAGATCTAGTGTAAACACCTTTTTTCAGTGCTCCACAGCCCTAGTATAAGCTACCTTTCCAAGTACATGATCGCTCTCGGGGGAGGGGGAGTGAATATTTTTTACTCTACAGATCTAGTGTAAACACATTTTTCAAAAATTTTGCGGGCGTTTTGGGGGCCAAAGATAGTTTGGCCCCCTCCAGCGTTTTGGGGGGGGCACGGCCGGAATGCCCCCCCCTGTGTCCGCCAATGAGTCTGACGGGATTTAAGTCATTTTTACCATTGTTTTTCCTTTATTATCGTTATGGGCGCAAAACAACCTTAGTAGCCTGCGCACTCTGAAACACCAAAGACGCTTATAATGATCATACTGGAATAGGGTCTTTGTGCGCCTGTCCTCTAATGTTTTGTTTCAATTCCGGGAAAATTCTCTCCTTTTCGGTTAAACTGAGAAGGGTTGAAGGTATGAAGAAGCGAGAATCCGATAGTTTTGGATTCTAGAAGTGATATTTTCTTGTCAGCAGGAGGTGGTAAATTACTTGGCCCCTTCACTTTTTACTGGTTGTTTACGCGCATGTTTTGATATGATGATATCATTACATTCCCTTTAACACGCGCATTAACAGGGGGCGGGTACCCGCCTCCCTCGGGTTTTTCGGAGATAGCTTAAAAACGGATCGCCGCCGTACTTGACATACCTTTTCCCTGATCATTTTTACTTTTTTCAAATTTGTAAGGTTAGGTCACGTCTGGTCAGGTCATCAGTAGGCATAGGTCAAGGGATCTGACCTAAAAAAATGTTTAATATAGCAAGTCAGAACAGGGTGAACGTACCCGATTGAAACACATATCACGTAATGGCCCCACCGAGCTCTCTAAAAAATGCTCTGCTATTTTTGATATCGATGACCTAAGGTCAGGTACGAGCCACGAACTCTCCGTTGGAAATACATAGGAAAAATGGTTTTAACTGAATTACTTAGTAATGGATAGCGATAGAGCATTTATTTTAACTTCATTATATTTGCCTTGTTATTGCGGTTCTAATGGCATGAATTCAACCTAATTTGACCTTGACCTGACCTCGGGTCAGATAAAATCCTTGATTGGACCTGGCAAGGTCATATTATATAGCATTCGATTCGGCTTACTGCGAAGATTCATATGGCTTAAATTGTTTTGCTCTATCTTTACTTGTTCAGATGTATTGGCCGAAAACCTTCATTTACATGTTATCCCTATGATGGCATGTTTTGGCCTCTAGTGACCTTAAATGTGACCTGACAAAAAATCATACAAATATTTTCGATAGACAAGTGAATGGGCTACCCAACGCCGTTTATCGTTATTCCCTATCTAGCGTGGTTCTTGAGATCTTAGGGGCGGGCACCCGCCGCCCCGTCAAATTGAAAGTGGCTCAGACCCCCGTCAATGCGCCTGTTAACATTTTACTATTCCCTACCAACCAGTCTTATGGAAGACGAATAAAAGCAGAGCATTAGCCGCAGTAGCAGTGTATGAAGAGCAATAAAGAAAGTTGCATGTTTTTCCCATTTAGCTTCACTTCCCAACAGTTATACACTGGAATAGCATGCGCATTATCATCACTTAAATCGTTTGCTCTCGGCACTGAGAGTAGGGGCGCAAGTTTCCATATATTTGGGGGGCTCGAGCCCCCCAATGTTCGGAGAAGCCCCCAAAGACTCGACGAGCCCCCCAATCCCAAGTTACGGGCCCCTGCGGACACAGCCGGGCCCCTGCCACGATTGCGGGCCCCAGTGGTCTACCTGGGCTAACTTTGGCTGAGGCCAGGCTCCCTGGCATGCTTGCGGGTCCCCTGTGGGCCACCCTTAACCTCTGTGTCCGCAACCGGGCCCCGAATGATATTTTCAGGCCCTTTTTACTGCAGTCGGGTCCCTAATTCCGGCAGCCTCGGGCCTCCTGTCATCCAACCGGGCCCTCCGTGATCCACCCGGGCCCCCTGTGACTGCAACCGGGCCCTCTATGATCCACCTAGGCCCCCTGTAATTACAACCGGGCCCCCTATGATCCACCCGGGCCCCCTATGACTGCAACCGGGCCCCCTTTGATCCACCCGGACCCCCTGTGACTGCAAACGTGCCCCCTGTAATCCACCTAGGGCCCCCTGTGATCCACCCGGGGCCCATGTGATCCATCCTGGGCCCTCTGTGATCCACACGGGCCCTCTTTGACTGCAACTGGGCCCCTTGTGATACACCCGGGCCCCTGTGACTGCAACCGGGCCATCTGTGATCCACCCGGGGGGCCTGTGACTGCAACCAGGCGCTCTGTGACTGCAACCGGGCTCCCTTTGACTGCAACCGGGCCCTTTGTGATCCACCCAGACCCACTATGTTCTACCCAGGCCCCCTGTGACTGCAACCGGGCCCCCTTTGATCCACCCGGGCCCCCTGTTACTGCAACCGGGCCCCCTGTAATCCAACCGGGCCCCCTGTAATCCACCCGGGCCCCCTGGGACTGCAAACGGGCCCCCTGTAATACATCTGGGGCCCCTGTGATCCACCCGGGGCCCCATGTGATCCATCCTGGGCCCTCTGTGATCCACGCGGGCCCTCCTTGACTGCAACTGGGCCCCTGAGATTAACCCGGCCCCCTGTGACTGCAAACGGACTCCCTGTGGTCCAACCGGGCCCCTGAAATCCACCCGGCCCCCTGTTATCCACCCGGACCCGGGGGCCTCCTGTGACTGCAATCGAGACCTGTGACTGCAACCGGGCTCCCTGTGGTCCAGGAGGCGCGGGTCCTCTAATGCCACGGACGGGCCCTTGTCATGAGTGCGGGGCCCCGTGGTCTATCTGGGCTTGCTGCGGCTGCGGCCGGGCTCCCTGGCATGCTTGCCTGGCATGCTTGCTTGGGTGCGGTCCCCTTTAGGGCCACCCATAATCGCTGTGTCCGCAAACGGGCCTCTAACGATATTCCCAGACCCATTTTGACTGCATTCGGGCCCCTATTTTTGGCAGTCTCGTGACCTTTTGGTTCATCCGTGCCCTCTGTGACTGCAACCGGTCTCCTTGTATTCTGCCTTGGCCCCTTTTAGTCTCCCAGGATCCCTGTGGTCTGCCCGGGCCCTTTGTAGGTGGTCTGGGCTTTTTGTAGCGTGCCTGGGTCCTGTGTGGTCCGCCCGGGCCCCTGTGGTCTGCCCGGGCCCCTTGTGGGCGGTCTGGGCTCTTTTTAGTCTGCTCGGGGTCCTTGTGGTCTTCCCGGGCCCCTATGGTCTGCCCGGGCCCCTGTGGTCTGCCACGGCCCCTGTGGTCTGCCCGACCCCATTTAGTCTGCACAGACCCGTTGTCTGCTAGTGCCCATTTTGGTCTGATCGAGCCGCTTGTGGTCTGCCCGGGCCTCCTGTGATTTTCCCGGAACCCTTTAGGTCTGTCCGGGCCTCCGTGTGGCCTCTGCCGACCCCCTTTTGTCCGTCCGGGGCCCCTCTTGTCTGCGCGGGCCCTCTGTGGTTTGCCCGGGCCCCTCCCAGTCTGCAAAGTATGGCACTTTTGACGAGATCTCGTGGTGCGGACACCCTTCAGGTGGTGCAAACTTTGGAGCAAACAAATGCCCACTTTTGCTGTCTGGTGCGAGGGAGCTCAAATCAAATACCCACAGAGTTCTGAGAAGGGAGAAACTGGTAAAAACATCGAAATTTCCCAGTCAGTGAAATTTCTCACCAGTGTTTGGTGTGAATTTTAGGCTGCTGGTGGTGCGAAAAAAAATATACAAGGCTGTTGCGAACTCGTCGGGTCGGCTGCCATTGCAGACTAGGGCCCCTCTGTGGTTAGTCAGACCCCTGTGTTCTGCTCGGGTCCCTGTGGTCTGCCCGGGTCCTTTCATCTGTCCGGGCCCCGTGTGGTCTGCCCGGGCCCGCTGCCCAGCCAGCAATTCCGACTGGGCCCAGAGCGGGCTGGGCCGGGCTCTGCCCGAGCCATAAGACTCATAGCTGAGCCACATAGACTCGAGCTGAGCCGGACATTAGGTCGGGAGATGACAACTTGCCCGAACGGTAGAGCTCGGTCTTGCTTGACCATCGGCTCTGCCCAGGCGGAGCGGAGCCGGACCTGGGCTGAGCCCATGTACTCGGGCTTTGCCCAGTCAAAGTCCAGCATATATCGGGCAGAGCCCAGCCAAATTGATGGCTGTATGTGGTCTGCTCGGGCCCCTTTTAGGCTTACCGGGCTCCTATTTTTTCTGGGTTCCTTTGTAATTCTTGGGGCTTATCGACGCACCAACTGCCAGGGTCATATCGCGTCGCCAACTCTTTCCCTGTTGGAAGGGTTTCTCGGGAGCCAGCTTGCTCCTTGTTCAGGGAACTGGGTTCCTTTGGTCTGCCCGGCCCCTTTGGTGTGCTCAGGCCCTCTGTGGTCTGTCCGGGCCCCTTGTGGTCTAAGAATATCGTGCAGAAACTGAAGCTGCTGTGTTAGTCGCATATTTGCAGGAGTTCCTTATCTTTAGCAGTTTCTTGTCCCAGGTGATGTATCCGTGCTCCCTGTTGCCGAAACCGGCCCCTGCCATGCTTGTGGGCCCCTGGGTTTTTCCCGGGCAACGTGCGGCCGGTCCCATGCCTCCTGGAGCATTCGGGGAGAGATGGATGGGGTGTGAGAAATGTTAGGCTCCCCATTCCCTTTGTACTGATCCTATATGAGGACTGTAAAGGGAAATAGGCATTACCACCTATTCATAGTACACCTTGACCGGTACCCAATATTGTAAAATGTCACTGAACTGGCAAGGTGAATGGATCAGAAAAAGGTGTCTTGATCATGTAGCATAGATATCAGCAGGTTCGATTTCCCTGCTGATACAGTAATTTGGCACTTCGATCTCTACCTTCCATTTGTATTAAATTTTTCGTGATAATGCGATTTCATTCCAGTGTGAATTTTAAAATAGTTGGACAGTATAAACATAAGTCGGGTGCACAACAGTGTAAAACAAAGAACATTCAAGACCAAGAGGCTGCCCTGGCAAAACTACCCAAACCTTCTTCATTTTTCAGGTAGCCTATGAATCTAGAATCGTCTTGCTAATTTTTAAAAGTGTTATAAAATGACCCCGATCATATTTGCATTTAATCTCTAGCAACGTACGCGTCCACTTAAAGTAGTTCATATCACTACTATTTGTGATACTATGCAAGCTACCTTCATCTATCGACCGCAAAAAATTAAAACCCCAATTTAAAACCAGCTCGGAAAAGTGCAATGTATATAGTTTCCAGTAAAACGGTAAAGTAAGATTGTAATTCCAATACTTCTTTTCCTGATCATTGCCTTCCTCGGCCAGGCCACCAGCCGGATCCCGTTTGCTAAAAGACCCTCCAGCATCCACCCCTCCTGCGTCTTGCGGGGCTGATTCCGTTGTACCTCCGGAGGAGAGTATCCGCGTGGACGACGAAGACTTGTCCAATATCCTCACATACTTTGGCAGCTCGTTCAAAAGATTGGGTCTTCTGACTACTTTTTGGACTAAATAGTGTAAATCATGAACAGTGACGAATAGTGCGCTAAAAATTGTTATTTAACCTTTGCAGTCAGTTTTCGACAATAAACGGTCGAAAATACGTTTTTATCGGTCCCATTTTCACTAAAAAATACGGGCCCCCCTTTTGAGCCGGGTGTCCCCAATCGAAAACATAAAGTTGCGCCGCTGACTGACTGACTGACTGAGAGCCCTGACTGAGAGCGAAGGTGGTATGCCTGACTGAGAGCCCTGACTGAGAGCGAAGGTGGTATGCCGCTGTGAGGTGGTGGTGAATGAGAGCGAAGGTGGTATGCCGCTGTGAGGTGGTGGTGAATGAGAGCGAAGGTGGTATGACTGACTGAGAGCCCTGACTGAGAGCGAAGGTGGTATGCCGCTGTGAGGTGGCGGTGAATGAGAGCGAAGGTGGTATGCCGCTGTGAGGTGGCGGTGACTGAGAGCGAAGGTGGTATGCCGCTGTGAGGTGGCGGTGAATGAGAAGCGTAGTCATAAACCTTGCAGAAAGGATGTTTGAGGCTTAAAAGTAGCCGGAAAAAGTTTCCTGGTCAATCGGGAAAATTGTAATTGGGTTAGGTTCTTCTTTACCGGGCCTTCCCTGCTGTGACACTCAATTCAATAGAGGAGCCGTTGCCACCTCCCAAAAACTCCAGATTTCTTAAAGCGCACCGGAAAGCTAATTATAATTTTGTAATGCCACTATTTTATCACTGTTTTGGAGAATAGATTCATACCTAGAAGTTCCCTGATTCTATTGATTATGTCAAGAAATAATGCTTCTGAAGTGCATTAAAACAGCGATCGTGATAATAAACCAGCTTCCGACAAAAGGATGACAAAAAAACTAGAGAATGCGTGGACATTTTTTTCGAAATCCCAGCCTGTCGAATTGGCTCTGCTGCGCTACGTCCTCGCTGCAGTCATTTCGCGCTAGGTCGTAAACCTTCGGAACATCTAATATGTATGCAAGTTGGTACACTGGCACCTGGTAAGAGACGATCAGTGAGACAACCGTAAGTACGTCTAGGCTATAGGCAAAGTCATGCGTGCCGTGCGTTTGGCGGCTGTGTTAAAGCGTTATTTGTCAAATTTGCGACACCAGCTACTAGTTTCATTAATTTTTACCATTTATTTCACCGCGTCAAAGAATTAACCCGTGCCCCGGTGGGCCTCCGCGCCACCTTTGCCCTGGTGGGGGGGAGGGGTGTTTGAACAACCATCCACCCCTCTCGAACTTGGCCCCTATAGGGGATAGCGAAAAACGCGAACGCTGGTGGATAGCTCATACAAATTCATACAGAAACTATATCACTCGCTTTTGGCTGAGGTCAATATTGAGGTCATGACAGGTCAAAGAAGTAAAGTTTTTTAGTAAAGTTTTTGGGCTCTAGCATCTGACAGATTTGAGTTAGCATCATTTTTAGGCACCATTCGCTTCCTTTCGTCATGGCAAATTAATTTTTTTATAAAGTGTCTCTTGTGCAAACACCACAGTGAGTGGATCACAGTGTGGCACTGGGTAAGGAACCACAGCACAGACATGATTAATGCCCGTCATACAGCATACAGTGAGGTGTTCAGAATTTTTTTATGATGATGAGGTGAGAGAGACTGAAAATATGAGCATAAGTGAGCATATTCCCTCCGTTGCCCCGTCGAGCCAGCATGATATAGTTGGGCGAATGCTGTATAATATGACCATACTAGGTCACAGTACAAAAACGACCTGACCTCAGGTCAGGTCAAGGTCACTTTTTAACCTAGCATAGTCAAAATGCATATCAATCGATTTGCAAAAGCAATCCAAATGCTATGGCATCTTAATATAGGCTGTATCATCATTTCATACAAAGTTATTGACGTAAATCTGAAAACTGCTTAACCCTCGCCCCACCGTGGGCCATCAATGGCCCCCTGAGGTTTTTCCGGGATAGCAGAAAAAGCACAGGGCGCAGCGCCGCGCTTGAGGGATCTACCTATCACCCCATCATTTTCTCATCATCCCTTGAAATTTTTTACCCTGGGTCACCAAAGGACAGGTCACCAGGCGAGGTCAACCAAGGTCACCTCACTTCAACTTTTGAGCTCTGTAAGAGCTACATTTCTAAGTCGATTGATTTGAAACATCCTGCACTTCATGAACTCTCCAGGGTCTACAACATGCATATCTGGGATTTTTCGATTTCGTGACCTGAGGTCAGGTCACGAGGTGACCTCTCCCTTTGAAAAAGCATGGGGAAAATCTGTCTTACGATCTAAAAGTCACAAAAACGATTGAAAATGCTCGGCTTGCACTGAACAGCTTTCTTGGACACTCTTTCACGGATCCCAGGGGTCATATTTGCCCTTTGACTTTTCCAAGGTCGTCCAAATTCACCAGGGTCAAAAACAGTATTTTGGCAATAACTTTTGACCTAATTAAGCTAGAGCGCTCAAACAAACACCATCGTGTATATCACGTCACTGGCTTTTGTTTGGTATACAACAAGGTTACTTTCTGACCTTTCGTGACCTCAGGTCAAATTAGGTTACGAGGTGACCTCTGGAGGTCAAACCACGGGCGGGAAGTCATTACTTCCCGCATAGCGAAAAAGGTCTGACATTTTCCTATCAAATGTAGTTTACCTGGTCTCAATAGCTCTAATGGCATAAGAGTTATGCCCAGTTGCTTAAGCATTGCATATTTGAGTGAAAATAGCCTATCTTGACCTAACTTGACCTCTGGAGGTCAAAATATTGACCTGAGCCCTTAAACAAGTGAAGTAATTTCTTACTGAATTTACGCGAGCTTTCTAATGCACTTTGCAGATTTGCGCTAACCCCCACATTTTCGGAGTTAGAGGGGGCCATCGATGCCCCCGGTGGGGCGAAGGTGGCGCCAGACCCCGGTGGGGCGCGGGTTAAGAAGCCCCAGATGACCTCGCAGAGGTCACAGGTCAAAAATTTTACCATGAATCTGGAAAACGGCCCAAGATACTACGAGTTGGAGAATATGAAGGCATTCTCATATCTGACCTCAGGCATTCTCATATATCTCTCTATCTACACAAATACAACCTAATTTACATTCCCCCATGTATTTCCCATGGAGAGGTCATGGTCTGCACTTGACTTTAGGTCATCGATTTGAAAATCCCTGAATAAATTTTCTAACATTCGCTGGGTCCATGCGGTATAAGTTTCGATACGATGTATTCCCCGGGGATGAGGTGGCTTAGTGGATAGCACCCTTGTCTTCTAAGCCACCGGTCCCGGGTTCAAGTCCCGGCGGAGCTTCTGAATAAGTCGATCTGATCCCCAAAATCCCTTCCAACAGGGTGAGAGTTGGCGACGCCGTATGACCCTGGCAGTTGGAGCGTCGTTAAACCCCAACAATTATTACGATGTATTCCCCCATTTCTGAATTATGCCACCTTAAAAATCGTTGGAGGTGAGGTCACTTGACCTGATAATAATTGTTGGGGTTTAACGACGCACCAACTGCCAGGGTCATACGGCGTCGCCAGCTCTTACCCTGTTGGAAGGGATTTTGGGGATCAGATCGACTTATTCAGAGGCTCCACCGGGACTTGAACCCGGGACCGGTGGTTTAGAAGACAAGGGCGCTATCCACTAAGCCACCTCATCCCCCGAGGTCATTTGACCTGCACTGGTGACCTGACCTGAGGTGATCCAATCTTAAAATTTTGTGGAAAGCTGCAGAATTGATCAAGAATAAGGTGTACGGCGGTGGGAAGCGCCGCCGTTTTTTCGTGCCGCGGGAAAAACACCAGGGGGTGTTCAAACACCCCCACCGGGGCGAGGGTTAGTAGATTTGTGTCTAGATATGCGTGTCTACTTCGTACTCTGCGGCTGCAAATATACAGAGTTGAATGCATTCTTATACCCCTTATTCGCCGAAGCGAATTTATCCCACATTATTATTGTTCAGTGGACATGCGTATTAAAAGAAAATTATAGGCACACAGAGTGCAATTTGCCCCTCTAAGATAACTCAAAGCGAAAGACGCTAAAGGCAATAAACATTGCCTGTCTCTAACGATTGGTAAGAAAGCTTTTACCTCTGAATGGTAAATTCATGCCCATTTTTTCGAAGTCAAAGAGGGTGAGCTTGTGAAACTTCCGTGTATTTGACAGCACGATAAAGCAGCAATTATTTCTATCAAGTTTACCGCTAAATATATATTTTAGGACAATTCCCGCCGCTGAGATGAACCTCCTTGAACGCCCCCCCTTTGGACGAAAACCTTCCGCTACCACTGCCTGCATGTGGTTTTGATAAATTCTCAATCCCTCTTCGAGTCAATATATATTTCAAAAGCAGCTTATGTGATTTTAAAGGGATAATTTTCTAGTCATCTAGTCGTCTAGAAATTGTGACTTTGATAGCGATTTTAAGGCATTTGGAGTCTGAATTCACACAAATGAGAATAATACTCTTCTGGAACTACTTTTTGTAACCTTTTGATATAGCCAGTATTTTTCCGCGTACCTGCCTTTTCCCGGGGCGCGGTACTGGATTGGTCAGCGTGGCTGGCTTCCACGCAGCCGACCCGGGTTCAAGGCCCGGCGGCTTCCCTGAAGAAGGAGCAATCTGGCTCCCGAGAAACCCTTCCAACAGGGAAAGAGTTGGCGACGCCAAATGACCCTGGGAGTTGTGGTGCGTCGATAAGCCCCAAAAATTATTATTATTATTTCTGTGTATAGATCTGACACAAATATTTGAGCAGTCATGATGGGGGCGCGGTAGTGGAGTGGTCAGCGTAGCTGGCTTCCACGCAGCCGACCCGGGTTCAAGGCCCGGCGGCTTCCCTGAACAAGGAGCAAGCTGGCTCCCGAGAAACCCTTCCAACAGGGAAAGAGTTGGCGACGCCATATGACCCTGGCAGTTGGTGCGTCGATAAGCCCCAAAAATTATTATTATGAGCAGTCATGATGGTGTAGAGATGGCACTTAAATCAGCTGAGTCTTCCTGAAGAAGTTCAAATACCATGGCATGACAATTGTACACTATCTAGCGATTACATTATAAACCCTTTTACAATATGATCCGTCAAACATATAATAGCAACGATAACAATCCTACCCTCTCCACGACAACACCCAGACACACTTATTACCCTAGATGAAAGTATGCAACACACAAGAAGTACAATAACTTACGTGTCGATATTGAAAAATAGTTCTAGTTATTTATTTCAAACATGTATGAAATCAGCAGTCGGAACGACCTGTAACCATCATGAACTCCTCTTCCATGAACCAGAGGACGAGGCCATGAGGCGGCAACGTCGGCTTTCAGCAAAGGCTTCTAGTTTTCAAACAGGGACGGCAGATTCCGGGGGCACGGTGTGCAGTTGCACACCGTGAAGAATTGAGGATGTGCAAAAGTATATTTTTGCACACCCGGTTTTAGTGTGGTTCGGGAAGGCGCCCCAACCCCCCCCTCCGGGTTTGGCCGGCGCCCCCGGCCGGTCGAGAGAGCCAGGTTAAACACCGCATACCTGAAGAGGTAGAACCCTCTGTGTGAAACAGACACTTCCACATATGAATGACGCCCCCTGACATTAAACCCGCCCCATGGAAAGCAAATAAGCACCTCCCCCTCCCCGGAGAGAAAAGTGCCTCCTCTAGATAGCCTGAGTGGGCGCCCCTTGGGAGCCGAAGGCGCCCCCTGGGGATTGAAGTGCCCCTAGGGAGGAAGGTGCCCCCTCCCAAAAATCTTGCACACCCGCTCAAAAATGGAATCCGCCGTCCCTGTTTTCAATACGTTTTTGCGTTGATTTTCTAGCGACGGCACCTTCAGAATAGCAAAGGTTCGATATTTCCTCTCGGAGTTGGTGTAGATTAAGATCTGGGAAGTCTTCATAGCCTAAGGCTTGCTTAATTACGCAGGTACTGTTTCATTAAAAGCAACATCAGATTTTTAATGAGTAGTTCGTACGCATTTCCGAGAAGCACAGTTTTACAGCAAACAACATTCTTGCAGCTAGATTTAATTACGATTTCCATAACGACAATGCTCTGTCCCTAAGTAGCTTGATCAAGTCACAATTAAAGTAAGTATTCCACCCTATTGAAGTTCCAAAAAGTACTGCTTATGGTTGGTATAAATCTGAAAGTCAGGAAATCACAATTTTTGGAGTAGCTTTCGGCGTTGAAAACAAAATATGGCCTTTGTCTTACAATTCGCGATGTCATGAAAATTTTTTCATAGTTTTTAAAATGCAATCTTTGATCTGGACCAAAACAAATTCTCGCTCTTAGAGCGCCCGAATCGTGCGTACTATCGATGTTTTAGTAGTTCGGTTTTTTTACAGTCCATGTCTTACATTTTACAGCCGACGCAAATTTCATGTAGTATAAGCTAGAGGTTTCCGAAAACTAATCACTATGAATTCTAGAAAAAAATCAAAACATATTACTGTCACCATAAACAAATTTGGTGTAAGCATACATATGTCATAAAGCACAAAACCTCTCTAGCATGTCGCTTTCTAGCATGGCATTTGACATGAGTGAGAGGGACTTAGGTTTTAGCCAAATAAAATTTCTGTAATCACCACAACTAGATGGAAAGGATTCCTTAATGATGTGAAAAGTTCAACAGGTACCTCTATTTTGAACTTAAAATCACGCTGAAATTTAATCCAGGGAGCTTTGAGTGAAATAAAACATGTCAGAAAATATTTCTCAACGCGCTCTTCAAAGATGCTATTTCAGTCCGAAATGTTACGCTCTCGGAGGGCTTGCTGCAGGTGGGGCACCATGCTGGGATACATCAAGGGAAATGACCTAAGGCCCTAGCTGATAACAGTTAAGAATAAAAGGCGACAGGTGTGAGAAGACCCCGGAGAACTAGAACCAACCATAAAGAAAAAGAATACTGGGGATCCCACAACAGACCCCTGCGAAGACACCGCGAAAGTAAAATGAGCATAAAACCCCGTGATTTTAGGTCCATTCGAGGGTATTATACTCATTTTACTTTCGCGGTGTCTCCGCAGGGGTCTGTTGTGGGATTCCAGGTATTATGTTTTTAATTAGTTTTATTTTATTTATGGTTGGTTTTGGTTTTTAGGGGTCTCCTCACACCTGTCGCTTTTTATTCCTCACTTTTACCATCTAGGGCCTTAGGTCATTTCCTGATATATTTCAGTCCAAAACCCATGATAAATGTAAAGCACTTCCTTCAATAAAAAATCATCCAGATCATCTACCCAAAACTATTGAGGTAACCGAGGGCTATTCTACGAATGGATAGGAATTGTCATATGGGAATGTACCGATAAATGATACGGAAGTGTAGGGATGGGATTTTGTTAACATACGGCACATGTATGATATTGCAAAGATATGGGGCTGGCTCCGCGGTTTGAACTCCCCGAGCTCCCATTTATGTGTGGATGTTGGGACTTTGTAATCATTTTGCTGTAGAAATATCGGGTTTCGCAATGTCTTATAGAAAGAAGCTTCTTATTTTCGTCGATAAATATTACCTCATTTTCCTAATCAGGGTCTATTTGAGTGCCTGCTTTTGGTCACATGGTCACCTTCCAAGTCTCGGGAACGGAGATTTTAGTTGAATGTAGCATTACAAAGTTTGTCCTCAGTTTCTGATATTTTGTCATGTTTCACCCAGATTAATTCACCCAGATTCACCCAGATTTCACCCAGAGTCGAGCAATATGGACCATGGTCTTCACGAACAATATGACCAATGGGATGGTTGGAGGTGCACAGAAGCTCCGGTAGAATGCAGGCTTGCTATCTACAATATTCCCATTGTTATGCCAAAAATATTGTGAGCAAATTCCATTTGTACGAGTAGTGCCGAACTTTTGTGTACATTTGGAACATTTGAACTACTTCTTTGTAGAACTTTGGTATTTTTGTTATATGGGAATGAGTGGGGCTTTAATGCATTTGATGGATTGAGGCCGGATTATGGAGAATATCTTTGGAATTTGATTTGGTTTTGGATGAGTTTTTATGCTGTTGAACCAGTCTCATAGTTTCTACATACAAATCAAAACCATTAAATTAGTTTGGGGTGACACATGGTGGTGCAAAATTTACAAATTAGCACATCATTTGAGGGGGCTGCATATATAACTACTAACCTGAACGGAAATCCCACTGCGAGAAAATATGTTCTGCTCCCGGATTGGTACGGTTAGAGGCTACAGGCCAGAGGCGGTTACAGCAGACCTAAAGACGAGAATGTAGAGATAAAGGGGTTGACCGAAGGGCACAAGCTGACATGATGGTTCAAATCACCCACTGCAAGATTGAATAGACCATTGCTCACACTTTCCACTCAACCAAAGGAAACGTTTGGCTATGGCTCTCTGGTCAAATGCTGAGGCAAGCGTAACTAAAAAAATTCCGAGCCAGAAGGTTTGCTTTTCATAGCACACGTCAAATTTATTTAGGAATCTGCACCCATAAACCAAATTGTGTTGTAACATCGACAATGATGATATAATTTCTAACAATTTCTAGAAATACTTTGTCCACAGGCCATTTACGAAACCAGTATGACAGTAATTCTTCTATTTGTGAAGACGCTAGCGTTTTGCCGAGAATAAGAGAGAATACAACAACGTTTTCATTTGAAATGAGAACTCAGTGCTGTAGAGAATTCCTACCTACAAACACGTGTTTTCCATACTCAGCCTTCTAGGACTTCTCCCATGTGTGGACGACACCACACGGGAGACCAGTTGAGGCCTCCCCTCGATTCTTGTCCGAAAAATCCCTATCTCAGCCAGGCTCGCACAGGAATAAAACAATTATCCCGATCGTGAGCGGTAGGGTATAAGAAGCTTGAATCATAACATTTTTAATCTACAATGGGCAGCTTCGTATCAGGGAGGCTCACTGACGACCCCTTTCCAACATGTTATCCGGGGGCGGCGTTGCTGATACCACGCTATAGGGGACGTGCTCGCCGGCCCAATCTCTCCTTGTGTATATAATTGACCAAAATCATCGTTAGCTCCGCGCAAAGAGCCCTGATTTGTCACCACTGTTGTACCGGGACGAAGCGTGAACCTCGCCGGGTTCGCCGCCGCGACAAATCAGCGCGGCGCCGCGCCTGCGGCAGTGGAGGCGAAGCGTCGGGAGCGACGACTGGCCGACCTGGCGTCAGTCTGAGAGAGGCCGGACGGGAGGTCTGTTGGAGTCTCACTCAGCACGGTGTGGTTGTCCTCCACCGGGCGTGAAGTTGCACGTGTGCTTACACTACAAGGAGTGGCTATTTATTGTGCTTCGTTTTGAACTGGAATCGAGGTGGTAGACACAATTCTATGTTTATAGTCGAATCACTGTACTTGTACATTGTTTTCAGCGAGGAAACATTTTGAGATTTTCCAGTAATTCTGCTTACAATAGGAAAGGAGACTGCCAGCGTCAGACGCTCCCAGTCAGCCTGAATGCTGGCTGAGTACTTCGCTTCACTTCGACCGGGTAAGGTGATCGTCAAAGCCTTCAATACCCGTGCGAGTAAAGAGTATCTGCTCCTGGTAAGTGGCA
Source organism: Lepas anatifera (assembly GCA_034440635.1). Taxonomy (NCBI): domain Eukaryota; kingdom Metazoa; phylum Arthropoda; class Thecostraca; family Lepadidae; genus Lepas; species Lepas anatifera. The sequence goes on from JAOTON010001121.1 coordinate 63,028, forward strand.
ACATTCAGCCTAGGATTGTCTAAGTTAATCATTCGTGAGATGAATGTAGGCAAAACAATAGGTAAATAACACTACAAATATCAATTGCGAGCTTTGGTAAGTTTATGTTCCTAATGAATTTCATATTAGTATCATAGCAAACTACAATTGAATAGAAAACTGTTGACAGTTCCATGATACAAATGGTTCTGCTGAGGTCCTCTATCTACCTGGTGTAACGTGCACAGCTATTAAGTAAAGCTTATTTCGTCAGAGCTGAGCAATCTGGTATAGGTGGTTAAGAGACATGAAAGGCCCTCTACAATTCTAAGGATTTGTAAACGTTGCCGGACAACATTTATCCCAAAGGTGACAAACGTTTTCTTTAAAATAAACGACCCTGAAGGAAATAGTTATTGAAGTCGAACGAAAGTGAAAACATCTGCCACCAATGCAAAAATGAGGAGCTTGGCACGCAGTGGTAATAATGACCAGTCTTATTCGCACGGAAAATGGTTACCAGTTTTAAGTTAAGGTGAAATGAATTTATTAAACTCTATGAAGGTGTCGGCTCCTCGACCTTATGAAACTAGCAAGATCGTGGATTCTCCATGCCATGCGTTTAGTTTTTGTACTTGTCTTAGAACGAAAAAATTTGAGGCTTCTTTACCCACCTTTTAGAAAAATCATTAATGTTACGTGGTAAGAAACCCGCTTCTCAATGCCCCCTCATTTCATTTTTGAAAACTTAACAGGCTTAACTGAATGTTTCGGACGCCCAGGAATTTATCGCATTATATAACATGGTAATTTAAAAAAGAAGACAAAACTCATTCTTTAGAAGGTCCTTAAAAGCTAATGAGGTTTAAGGGGCGTCATTAAAGTTGGAAGTCTTGAGAGTGGTAACCGTAAGCCTGAAAACACTGCTTCAAAATTTTAAAAGTGATAAAAGGCAGTGGCAGATCTAGGGGAGGGGCAAAACAGGTATTTGCCCCCCCCCCCACGCGGAAAAGCTTAAGCGGAGACTAAGTTTTCCCCTAAAGCAAGGTTTTTAATGTATAAGCAAGGTTTTAGTGCTTCAACTCTCAATTCGAACAGAACCAGCCAAGTTCAGTGTAAGCCTTGTACCTTGTACATAAAAAACAAGCACCTTGTGAGTAAAACTTTCAGCCGATGGCATTTTTGCTTTTTTACTTGGTTTAGGTAACCTGAAAACCTACTGGCTAGTTGAATTGTCGCAAGATCTTTCAGTGCGTGACCTTCTTTCGACTTGGTTTCAGGTGCCCCAAAAACCTACCGTCTCGATAAATTGTGGCAAAATATTTCACTGCGTGGCGTTTTACTTTTTACTATTGGACTTTTGCTTGGCCCCCAAACCGGCAAGCCAAACTCGTGGAAAACCGGCTAGATCCGCCAGTGATAAAAGGTGCTAAAAAGCAAACGTAGAAGAACCTACACCCTACCCTAAATCCACTTTAAGCAAAGCTTCGTTTAAAAGGAGCCATTTTTCGAGTAGTTTCGGAAGATCCATTGTCCTTAGGCCAGATATTGAATTAGGGAGATCGGTACCAGAAGGTATGGGAATTCTTATTGGGATTTTTAGACCTGGAATGTCTAAGAAATCCAGCGCCCCCATTGCTTTCTCAGCTACTTTGCTCCTCTGTCTTTTAAGTGGACTCACCTGGCCCCAATTCCTTCAGATTGTGTTTCGCATTTCGCAGCTCTTCCAGCATTCTTTAGAATTGTTGTTTTGGGTAAACACGTACACAATGCTGGGAATATTGTATCATCTTGTGCAATAGCATTTGATATTAATTATCACAGGTGGATATGTCACCCCTCAAAACTGACGCCAAATGTGTGAGTGAAACGCAACATGTGCCATGATGCTGCACGAGTGGCTGGTGGATAAGGAAACCATTGAATTATGGTGTTCCAACGCAACATTATTTTGCTTCAGCGACATGAGGGAAGGAATTACTAAGCGCTGTTATTAGTGGAGTGTGCAGGAAAAAACAACAGCGGTTCAGGGTGAGCGCCTTCACTTCACCTTTTGACCCGTCTGTGGTGACAACTGCGCCGGTGAGAAGAGCGTGACGTCAGAACATCTGCGGCGGCTTCCGCTGATTAGCGGGATGACAGTAAACCATGCAACACTGGCTCTGTCTGTTCTCAACTGGCATGACATCAGAATTTCACCTTGATCAGACATTCTCAACATTGCTGTGACCAGAAAACCTTGCGTTATATGCGACGAGACTGTGTGATTTTCGTCTCGCGTAAGTCAGCACATGTTTGTCTACCTGCCGAAGCACTGCGCGCAGACGGATGTGAGAGTGCTGTGAGAGAGAATAGCACGCGATTGAACAAACGCTGGCCGTGCTCTTGAATGCGAACACGGCAGCATCTCTCGAACAATCTAGTTCGTTGACACCCAGAGAAAGGAAAAGTGGATTGTGAAAGGACTTGAGTTAAAAGCTTGTGAACGATCAGTATCTACTATGGTTAGCGCACATGTGCTCGCACAGTATGCTAGCCATAGTAAAACATTTTTGGATCCATAGAAACGATTTTGTTTTTCAGTTAGTAAAGCAAAGTGGGTATTTGCTTACCAAAGAAGTTTGGCTGGGAGTGGATAGCCTACAAAGACGCGGGAACCCACGTTCAACCGGCCATCTGGCAAAAGCGGAGAAGTCATTCTGCGTTAACTGAACGTCATTCAGAGCAGACTGAAACATCACCCGGGGAGAACTGAAACGTCACCAAACTATGAAACCGCGCAATCGGGCGATGCCAACATCAACTCGAGACAGTAGCTGGCAATGAGACATGCCGAATATGGAGGTGCCAAGAAGGATCAGTGCAAAGCTGAGAGATCTGAAGAATTCAGTTTCCTACAGAAGGTTCACGGCAGTGTCATCAGTCACCGTCACTATCCTCCCATGGCTACCCATGCACGATACGGCCATGCCGAAATTGGACAGGCGTTTCGACGCGGATATGCCGCTTTTCAGGCAGCTACCCTGATGACGGCATTCCCAGTGACGACGACAGTTAACGACGACGGCGTAACGGCAACCTGGAGGCATCGGGGGTGGGGTGGCGGGCGTCTGTCCTGACCTCCTCCCAGACGCCGTCGCACGCCGTCCGTGACGCTCCGGTACAGCGTCACGGTGACACAGACGCCGGGTCACGCCCCGACTGCCAACCGGTCGTGAGTGCCGTGAGTGGGGCCTGCTAGGTCGTGAGTGTGAAGAAAGGCGCGCTGACGGAGAGCGCTCCTCTGACTTCCTGGAGGCGGGGAGCACCTGCAGCGGGAGAAACCAGCCGAGTCAGATGGGTTATACATACAGAAACAGCGGCTTTATGTAGTTAACTCGCGCCCCGGTGGGCCTCCGAGCCACCTTCGCCCCGGTGGGCCTCCGAGCCACCTTCGCCCTGGTGGGGCTGTTTGAACAACCCCCCTCGAACTCAGCCCCAAAAACGCGAAAGCGAAAAAACGCGAAGGCTGGTAGATAGCTCATACAAATGCATGACGAAACTATTCAAGTCACTTTTTGGCTCAGCTCAATATTGAGGTCATGACAGGTCAAAGAAGTTGGCATTTTGAGCGAAGTTTTTGGGTTCTAACATCTGACAGAGTTGAGTTAGAAACATTTTGTAGGCACCATTCGCTTCCTCTCGTCACGGCGAATTGAATGATTTATAATATGACCATACTTGGTCAAAACACAAAAAATGACCTGACCTCAGGTCAAGTCAAGGTCGTTTTTTGACCTAGCATAGTCGATATGCATATCAATCGACTCGCAATAGCAATCCAAACGCAATGGTATAAAAACAAAAGCTTTATCATCATTTCAATCAAAGTCATTGACCTAAGTCTGAAAACTGCTTAAGTAGCTCCAGATGACCTCTCAGAGATCACAGGTCAAAAATTACGACATGAATCTGGAAAGGGGCCAGGATATTTTGATTTAGAGAATATGAAGGTATTATCAGCTTTATCTACAGAAATACAGCGCAATTTCTGTGTTTTCCCCTGTATTGCTAATGGAGCGGTCATGGTCCGTACTTGACCTTACGTCATCGATATGAAAAAATCCCGGAAAACACTTTGTAGAACTCGGTGGGGCGATTATATGTTATAAGTTTTAATCCGAAAGATTCGCCCATTTTTACTTATGCCACCTTAAACATTTTTTAGGTGAGGTCACTTGACCTGCAATGGTGACCTGACCCAAGATGACCCAAGCTTAAAATTTGGAAAGAATATGAGGAATCGATCAAGGATAAGGTGTGCCAAGTATGGCGACGCTTCGCGCCGCCGTTTTTTTGTGCCGCCGGAGAAACCGGAGGGGGTGTTCAAACAGCCCCCACCGGGGTGAGGCTTAAGATATAAAAAGTCAAAGATAATATTTTCGATGCAAGAACGCAAACACGTGTATACAAGAAGATGTGTAAGGGACTACTAGTAGTACTAGATGCGTAAGGGAGCATACTAGCTGGATCCGAAGTACTTGGAGCCATGGCTGCGGGAACGTGGCGTTATCCAGATTACAGGGTGCCACTTTTGGGCGGCAAAACCTATCAGCTGGGCACCAAATCCTATCGCGGTGGCGTCGACACCTGCATCTTGGGGGCGCCATCTCACAGACCTTCCCTCGACCTTTCATAGGGGTGCTGTAAGCATTTTACGGGGCACCGAGGGTCAATACAGGGGGGAACGTTCCCCCTTGTTTCCTGGATCCGCCTATGTATAGAGCTCCGAAACATTTTTTTCAGGGAATCACAGAATTTCCAGTGGCGGCACGTGGGTAGTACCTTACTAACTGAGACTGCCTCCTGCAACTGTTCGGGCATTGATTCTAGAGATAGAGATGCCAATGATCTAGAAGGTAGGTAGGTAGGTAAATACATCACGCTGGATTACAGCCAGCGCTCGGATAACATTTCATTTCCCTTGACTGTCTCGTTCAGGAACATTTATCGCTAGAGCTATACTTGAGTGATCGCAGGATTTTTCATCTCCTAGTTCATACTCTCCGCTGAATTCGGAAATGTGTGCTGCGTAATTTTAACTTTTCACAGCGTACGTCAATAAATAAATGTGTGTCAACCCATGATATTATGTGTTTCGCCACCAAATGTTTGGTGGGGCCGGACCTTGGTTGTCTCATATAACCACCCACCACTGGTCATTTCTTGCTCAAAATACAACCATAATATTCTGAGCATTCGTGTACATCGTCAAGTATTCACTAAGCGTATCACGTCTACGTTCTACTAACCTAATTCTACGTCTGCCTCAGTGCATGTAGTACCCGCTGCTGCAGAGGATCACGACTCCGGCACAGCTGACCACGAGCCGACCAGTCTGAGGATGCACACAGCTGCCGCTGCTGACGCCGCGGCAGCTGCCCAGCTGGAGCCGGCCGTGCTGCTGCACCTGGAGCGCTGCGCCCACAGGAAGACCCGCCGGCAGCTGCAGCAGCTGCAGTCGGATGTCAGGTCAGTGACCTGCAGTCGGATGTCAGGTCAGTGACCCGCCGGCAGCTGCAGCAGCTGCAGTCGGATGTCAGGTCAGTGACCCGCCGGCAGCTGCAGCAGCTGCAGTCGGATGTCAGGTCAGTGACCCGCCGGCAGCTGCAGCAGCTGCAGTCGGATGTCAGGTCAGTGACCCGCCGGCAGCTGCAGCAGCTGCAGTCGGATGTCAGGTCAGTGACCCGCCGGCAGCTGCAGCAGCTGCAGTCGGATGTCAGGTCAGTGACCCGCCAGCAGCTGCAGCAGCTGCAGTCGGATGTCAGGTCAGCGGTACTGCCGGGACGGAGAACTGAGTCGACGCCGAATACTTACATGCCTGCAGTTAAACGCTATTCAGAGCTGGTTTGTGGTGCGTCGGAACCAGGAGCTTTGGCTTAGATTTGTGGTCAAGGAGTCACGGTTTACTTTAGTGTCACCTCCACTTAGTCCCTGAGTAATGTCGCTTTAACACCCGCCCCGTTGGGCTTCCAAACCACCTTTGCCATGGTGGGGGGTTGTTCAAACGCCCGCCCCCTCGATCTCGGCTCCTATACTGGAAAGCAAAAAGAAAACCCGAAGATGGTGTATAGCTCACACAAATTCATGAAGAAACTATATCAGCCATTTTTTGGGCTCAGGTCAATATTGAGGTCACGACAGGTCAAAGAATATGTCATGCTACAGAAGAGGTCGGGCCTCTAGCATCTGACAGAAATGAGCTGGAATCATTTTTAGGCACCATCCATTCCCTCTCGTTATGGTGAATCGAATGATGTATGATATGGCTATACTAGGTCAAAACACAAAAATGACCTGACCTGAGGTCAGGCCAGGGTTACTATCTGATCTAGCATAGTCAATGTGCACATCGATTGACTCGTAAAAACAATCTAAACGTAATGGTATCAAAATTCGATATACTATACTAATATACTATACTAGGTCAAAACAAAAAATTACCTGACCTGAGGTCAGGTCGAGGTCACTGTTTGATCTAGCATAGTCAATGAGTACATCAATCGACTCGTAATAACAATCTAAACGTAATGGTATCAAAATGTAATATACTATACTAATATACTATACTAGGTCAAAACACAAAAAATGACCTGACCTGAGGTCAGGTCAAGGTCACTGTCTGATCTAGCACAGCCAATGTGCACATCAATTGACTCGAAATAACAATATAAACGTAATGGTATCAACATTTGCTACCATTACGCCTAGATTGTTATTACGAGTCAATTGATGGGCACATTGACTATGCTAGATCAGATAGTGACCTTGACCTGACCTCAGGTCAGGTCATTTTTGTGTTTTGACCTAGTAAAGCCAAGTCATACATCACTCCATTCGCCGTAACGAGAGGAAGCGAATGGTGCATAAAAATGATTCCAGCTCATTTCTTTCAGATGCTAGAGGCTGACCTCCTCTGTAGCATGACATATTCTTTGGCCTGTCATGACCTGAATATTGACCTGAGCCCAAAAATAGCTGAACTAGTTTCTTCATGAATTTGTACGAGCTATACACCAGCTTCAAGTTTTTTTTTTTGCTTTCCAGTATAGGAGCCGAGTTCGAGGGGGCGGGCGTTTGAACAACCCCCACCATGGTAAAGGTGGTTTGGAAGCTCAACGGTGCGGGTGTTAAAGCGACATTACTCAGGGGCTAAGTGGAGGTGACACTCAATATTTATCGTCATTTCCTTCAGAGTTATTGACCGCAGTCCGAAAATCCGCTTCAGTATCCCAGATGAAATTTCAGAGGTCACAGGTCAAAAATTTCAACATGGACCTAGAAAGGGGCTGAGGATACTACGACTTGGAAAATATGAATAAATTCTCAGCTGTATCTACACAAATGCAGCCCAATTGCTGTTTTCCTCATGAATTTTCAATGGAGAGGTCATGATCCGTACCTGACCTTAGATCATTTATATGAAAAATCCCGGAATATATGGCGCAGTACTCGATAGGCTCATTGTGTGGTATAAGTTTCAATTTGATAGATTCACCCTTTTCTTACTTATGCCCACTTAAACATTTTTGGAGGTGAGGTCACTTGACCTGCACTGGTGACCTGATCTGTGATGACCCACCTAAAAATTGTTGCAGGAAGTTGATCAAGTATAAGGTGCACCAAGTACGCCGGCGCTTCACGCCGCCGTTTTTTCGTACCGCCGGAAAAACCCGAGGTGTGTTCAAACACCCCCCCCCACAGGGGCGAGGGTAAATCATTCAGCGTTTTGGTTTTAACCTAGAGAGCAGTTCAAATTAAAATAGATGATATTTTTTATTCTTCTCTCCACTTTACAACCCCTCGTTGAAAGTACGAATATTAGAACCGATAGGAAATATTGAATTGGAGCATTTTAGAAGATTAAATGTGATAAAATCATTTTCAATAATTAAGAAAAATGGACCCCTGAGACTTTTTAGGATATGAGTCTAACAAATTATAGCGCAGAAGTTTGAACGACCAGCAGAGTAGGATATAAGGCTGAATGAGCCGTGCGATCTGCGATCTCTATAGCCAGAGCCGTGCAGCACTTTCCCGAGATTTCGCCGGCTGTCCCTCAGCCGCTCGTCAGCTGCTATTGTGCTTGAGTAGTTGCGTGGTACCCAGTGTCATTGAAAGCAAGCGCCAGCCAGCTCGTCAGTGAGAGTGATACCGAAAGCGGGTAAAAGTAAAAAGTAAGCTTGGACCCCAGAAACAAATACTGAGAGCAGATATCATGATCTCCACTGGAAGTTCAAATAGCATCATTTACAACAGAAGATCTTTAATGTAACCGTACTTAACTTTACTACTAATGGTCGACTTAGCAACTAAATTGTTGCAGTACGATTGATCAGCCGGTGCATTTGTGTGTGTCCCTCCAGGTCTCTGGGTCGGCAGACGGTGCATTTGTGTGTGTCCCTCCAGGTCTCTGGGTCGGCAGACGGTGCATTTGTGTGTGTCCCTCCAGGTCTCTGGGTCGGCAGACGGTGCAGTTGTGTGTGTCCCTCCAGGTCTCTGGGTCGGCAGACGGTGCAGTTGTGTGTGTCCCTCCAGGTCTCTGGGTCGGCAGACAGACAGACAGACAGACAGACAGACATATATTTTCATAATGAAACATACAAAAGTTTTCAGTAATTTTTCGCGATTGGTGCAAAAGCACGAGTGCTTATAACACGCACCGCTCGCACAGTCAGCCCCAGACGCCGGCCACCACCACGAGAGGACCACCCGGTGCCGCTGCCTAAATAGACCACGTGCCGCTCCGCAGCGCCACCTCCACTCCAACCCGGGCGCTGAGAGTCTGAACCTGAGTATATTCCTGGCTTCAACTGTCTTTCTGTTCAAAACGCTTGCTTTGAAATATAAATTTGAAAACAGATGCTGCTACTCTTTCCGCGTTCTTGTCGTCTAGAAGAGAGCCATGAAGTAGTATATTGAGTTTAGTTGAATGGTCTAGGCTACTTAACGTGATTTGTGTTTTTTCGAATATATCTCTAAAGAGTTTTGTTCTAGCGTAATGGAATAACGGACAATTAAGGAAGTAATGTGATGTGTCCTCTTTTCTGTGGCCGCATGAGCAGTGTGGAGTTTCGTTGGCTTGAATTTTGGAAAAACGGTGCAGTTGTGTGTGTCCCTCCAGGTCTCTGGGGTCGGCAGACGGTGCATTTGTGTGTGTCCCTCCAGGTCTCTGGGGCCGGCAGACGGTGCATTTGTGTGTGTCCCTCCAGGTCTCTGGGGCCGGCAGACGGTGCATTTGTGTGTGTCCCTCCAGGTCTCTGGGTCGGCAGACGGTGCAGTTGTGTGTGTCCCTCCAGGTCTCTGGGGTCGGCAGACGGTGCATTTGTGTGTGTCCCTCCAGGTCTCTGGGGCCGGCAGACGGTGCATTTGTGTGTGTCCCTCCAGGTCTCTGGGGCCGGCAGACGGTGCATTTGTGTGTGTCCCTCCAGGTCTCTGGGTCGGCAGACGGTGCAGTTGTGTGTGTCCCTCCAGGTCTCTGGGTCGGCAGACGGTGCAGTTGTGTGTGTCCCTCCAGGTCTCTGGGTCGGCAGACGGTGCAGTTGTGTGTGTCCCTCCAGGTCTCTGGGGCCGGCAGACGGTGCAGTTGTGCAGGTGCCCCTCCAGCTCCTGGAGACGATGGGCCGGCAGACGGTGCAGTTGTGTGTGGCCCTCCAGGTCTCTGGAGACGATGGGTCGGCAGACGGTGCAGTTTTTTTACATGCAATTCTATTGCTAGAAAAGGTCCGCCACCCATTTAAACGGGTAGCCAGGCGTGCCCCTCCGCGATCCCAACGACAACAGTACCCTTACGTTAACACCACCAGAACATAAAATATTGCAAGTCGCGGCACGCCCTGCTAGGAAAAAGAAAGTAACTTAAAGAAAGCATAATAAATATCATACTATTAGTAAAAACTGCCAGTAGTAGCTCCCTGTAAATATACAGGGAGCAGGAATACAGGTCTATTTAGGTTAAATGCACAATAATTTAGCTCATTACCGGTTAGATTGTTAGTCTTTTTCCAAACGGGACTACCCAAAACTGGAGATTCGTGTTAGCCCCTCCGAGATTCTGGCGAAAAGATAGAGGCCTAGTAACATTCGCCAGAGAACTCGGAAGACAGTAAGCAAATTAGGGCAGACATGCAGGCATAGGCAAGCAAGCAAGCAAGCAGGCAAATTAGCAAGTAAGCGCAGCAGGGAGTCAGACACACGCACGCACGCACGCACGCACGCCAAAACAACCCCCCCCACACACACACACACACACACACACACACACACACACACACACACACACACACACACACACACACACACACACACACACACACACATCCGAATCCACGCACGCACGCCTGCCTACACATCCACACACACGCGCACGTACACACCCACACACACCGAGTACCGCAGTCACCCACCCAGGCACGGCAGACATCCACCTTCCCACCCACAAGTACTCCCTCTCGCCCACCTACAAACACACTATCCCACTCACATACACGCACGCCCACACCCACACACATGGTGCTCTGGTACATCATCACCACCATCAGCGCCGGTCATCGAGGCTCATTATTAAGAATTCTATAATTGCAAAAGAATGCTTCTCTGATATATATTTTTGGAACATGTTTGTTTAGAGGAACTTCCGTTACACATTTAAAGGTTGGACATATAGTTTTGTTCCAAATTTTAGGTGCAGAGCATGCCAGAGCAAATTTCCTATAATTTGTTGTAGCCTGAGGTATTTCAAAGTGTCTAATCAATCTCGTATTAGTTGTTCTGTATTTCTGAAAAAGAGACGATATCACATCTGGCATTGTACCGTCCAATACTTTCGACAATATAATAACTTTTTGTTCTGAGACTAGTTCAGGGAATTTAAGTATTTTTGATTTTAGAAACAGTTCATTTGTATGGTAATAATAGGGTTTTTTGTCGATGATTCGAATAGCACGTTTCTGTAATTTGATGATCTTATCGAGAATGGATTCGTAATTACTGCCCCAAACCATTGCACAATAATTTAGATGGGGCAATATAAAGGCGTTATACAAATGAGTGAGTTCGTGCGATGATAGGAAATACTTGGCTCTGCTCATGATTCCTAAATTTCTACTTATAATCGAAGACACATGAAGGATGTGCGAATTCCACTTAAGCTTTTCGTCAATATAAACGCCAAGGTACTTTACAGTTTCTTCACGTTTAAGCTGCATTTCATTTAGTCTTACATCAAAATTGCTAATGTTAGCGCTAGAATAAAGCTGATAATGAGATTTTGAAGCATTTAGAGACAAACGATTGGACTGAAACCATTTTGACACTTCTGGAAGAACTTTATGGATTTTTGACTGTACATTTCTCACATCATCCCCCGAGATTATAATAGCAGTATCATCTGCAAATAAGTAAAATCTAGTTTCAATGGACACTCGATACAGATCATTAATGTATATAATAAACAATAGTGGTCCTAGTATTGATCCCTGTGGTACTCCCGTCCTTAATTGTTTTGCATGAGAGATGACCCCCTTAATTTTAGTCCTCTGAAATCTGTTAGTTAGATATGAAGAAATAATATTATACAATTTACCCTTAATACCAATGTGATTTAATTTTTCCAATAGTATACCTAGACTAACCGTATCGAATGCTTTTTTCAAGTCTAAATAAATTCCACATGATGTGTTACCCTTTTCTAAAGATTTTGTTACGCTGTCGTAAATATGTACGAGAGGCATGTACGTACTATACTTTTTTCTAAAGCCGAACTGAAATGAATATGAGATGTTATTTTCGATCAAATAATCAGAGATATATTGGTATAGTACCCGTTCCAAAATTTTGGAGAAGATGAGTAACAATGAAATGGGTCTATAGTTCGTAAATCTATCTTTTTCACCTGATTCAAATATAGGGACCACTACTGCTTCTTTTAACATCTTTGGGAATATACCTTTTCTTGAGACATAGGTTGAAAAAATAAGTCAAATTACAAAGACAACTTTTGTATGTACGATGCAGAATCTTTGTGCTAATTCCATCAATGCCACCACCCACTTGTTTTAGTGATTTGATGATATTTTCTATCTGTTGTTGGTTTGTTGAAAGTTCAGCCGTAGATGGTGGGTGTGAGTAATCTTCGAGATATTCTATAGGATTTATGTTCGAAACAGGAATGTCTTTTTCAAGTGTTGATCCAATTGTAGCAAAAAAAATCGTTAAATCCCTTCGCTATGTCATCATCTTTGTGATCCCCGGAACTATTATCAAAAACACAGAGGGATATGATATACTTTTCAGTGTTTCGATTTCTAATTTAATCCAAAAGTTTCCACGTTTGTTTTCCATCCCCCTTATGAGCTTCAAGCTCAGACATATAGTATTTCCTCTTAATTTCCTTAATGATTTTAGTCAGGTAGTTTCTATAAAGTTTATATTTATTTTCATGTTGTCTCAGCACAGGATCATATTCACTATTTGTTTTTTCCTATTTTTGTGTGAAATATACCTATGATACAGTATGTTCTTATAATTTATAGACGCTAGTATCCCTGGAGAAATCCACGGTTTAATTGGAGTTTTCCTTCTACATGGTTTAAATGATTTCGAAAATTTATCAATTCCAGTTTTATAAGTATTTATAAGAACTTCACAAGCCTCATCAGGATCATTGATGTTTTGAAAATTGGCTAATTCCGAAACAATATAATAATTGAGTTCTTTTTCTTTGGCCCAGTCTAAAGTCTTTATCATAATTGCCGTTTTTGTATTAACTAATCTTTTTTTAAAGTTATATATACATATATATATATATATATATATATATATATATATATATATATAGGTAAATGATCAGATATATCAGTTACAATTATACCTGAATGTGCAACTTGATCTGTATTACTGACAAAAAAGTTATCCAATAAGGTATGAGAATTTGATGCAAACCTAGTTGCCCTTGAGACCAGAGGCAAAAGGTTGTATGATAACATCAGCGTTAGAAACTTATGTGCGTTTTTGTCATCTTCAGTCTTTAATAAATCATAGTTGAAGTCCCCTGCCAATACATAGTCATTTTTACACGGATTTATATAGTCAAAAACCTTTTCAAAATGTTCCAGAAAGCTATTGCTATCCTGGTTTGGAGGTTTATAAACCTCACCAACCACGAAATGTTTCCCATTTTTATCTCCTGCGTTCTCTACTTCTACAAAAGTGGATTCTATTTGTTCAAACTCGAGATCTGCCCTTCTTCTAGAGGTATATTTTTGTTCACATATATTGTTGTTCCTCCCCCCTGATTATTTTCCCGACTCGATGAATATAGTTCATATTCATCTATATCAAAATATTTTTCTATTTCTTTTTTCAGCCATGTCTCCGCGATGCAAATAATAGACCAAGTTATGCCAGATTGTGATAGAAAGGTTTTGATTTCATCAAACTTGTTTTTGATTGATCGCGCATTTATATGGATAATTTGAAAACTATTTGATATATTCATTCTAATGGGAGGTACATAGTATTCACATTTATTTGTTATTTCAATAAATTGATGGTTTAAATCAGAAGTATCTTCAAGTACTATATCTTTAAAAGGATTCTCAAACATTTCAGAGAACATCACGACAGATATCTTCTACGTCTTGGCTTGCACCTGTCAATGTATCGCTGTGTGTATATAGCTTTGTTTGGTGTTCAGTTTTATCAGAATTGAAAATGCAGTTAAGGCAACCCCGAACGACCAACGTTTGATAAGGAGCAACGACGTCCTGTCTAAGATTCATACGTACAAACTGAAAAAACTACTAGATATGCCTTAAGCTTTTTCTGTCCCACATCTGGGGAATCTAGAACAATACCATAAATACTAATAATACTAGAAATAATTTTTAAATACTAAGATAAAGGTAAGATTAAACGCGAAGATTTGGTCGCCGCGGCTAATCGACCGCGGCAACCGAAGACCCGGAGCCACAGAGTGGCCGCCGCGGCGGGCGGCGGGAGGCCGTCCCGGTACAGCGACCGGCGGATACGAAACCACGCAACCGCAGAGCGGGCGTCACCCGCCCACGGCCGGACGGCCAGCCGCCGGCAAGCCGCGGCGGCGCCAGCCCCCAATAAGCAGCCAGGGCAAAACAAAAAGAGAGAAAAAAACAATTTCACATGAAGACCTTTTTTCCTCGAACAACCACTGATGCTTGCTGGCAATGCTACTTGTATCAAAATGAAGGTGATAACACATGTACCATAACACCATTTCTTCTGTCCCTATCCCGCAAAAATCAAGGTGGCGCACCCGCCTCCTAAACTGACATAAGAACAAATTTTATGGTCAAGTTTACATAAATATAATCTTGGCCTAGATATCAACCAATATTTCACACACACAAAAACATTTGAGGCTGGTTGTCACAAAGATATCTATAATTTATCATAAAGAGCAAGAAAGAAAGAAGGAGGCAAGGGAGAAAGGGAGTTTAGAAGGGAAGGGGGAGAGAGCGCGCGAGAGAGAGAGAGGGGGAGAGAAGCAGGGAGGAAGAAGATGGAAGGAATTAAGAAGGAGGAGCAGGGAGAGAGGGTGGAAGGAAGTAAGGAAGAGATGCACCTGGGGTCGGCAGACGGTGCAGTTGTGTGTGCCCCTCCAGGTCTCTGGGGTCGGCAGACGGTGCAGTTGTGTGTGTCCCTCCAGGTCTCTGGGGCCGGCAGACGGTGCAGTTGTGTGTGTCCCTTCAGGGCTCTAGGGTCGGCAGACGGTGCAGTTGTGTGTGTCCCTCCAGGTCTCTAAGGTCGGCAGACGGTGCAGTTGTGTGTGTCCCTCCAGGTCGCTGGAAACGATGGGCCGGCAGCCGGTGGCCAGCGAGCTGGAGTCGCTGCACATCGAGTCGGAGGCCAGTCTGGGCTCGCTGGCCTCGCTGGCCTCGCTGGGCGGCTCCGACCGGCTGCTGGACGAGCTGAAGCTGCGCGAGCTCACCATCTCGCAGCTGCGCGGCCGAGTGCTGCAGCTGGAGCGGGCCAGACTGGACAAGATACCGCTGGAACCGGCCCGCGAGATCACCCGACTGCAAGCCAACATGGTGAGCCGGGGGAGGAGTGGTGGGCCAACATGGTGAGTCGGGGGAGGAGTGGTGGGCCAACATGGTGAGTCGGGGGAGGAGTGGTGGGCCAACATGGTGAGTCGGGGGAGGAGTGGTGGGCCAATATGGGGAGCTCGGGGAAAGTGTTTAGCCACCAAGGGGAGCGGGGGAGTGTTGGGCCAATATGGTGAGCTGGAGCAGGATGAGTATTGGGCCAATATGGTGAGCTGGGGGAGGACAGGTGAGCCAATATGGTGAGGAGATAGGAGTTGTTGGTCAGGCTGGGAAGCCAAGAAAGAGAATTTCAGGAAGCCCATGCGGACTTTGGGTTTGCCAGGAATTATATTTGACTGACGGGAGGTGTTAAGAGAAGGTCTTCTGGCAGGGAGAGGAGTGGTAGATTAACTCAGTTTGATGGAGAAAGTATGGATTAGCCTCTTGGGCTTATTTAGAATTGAAATGGCTGTCTATTTTTTAATAAATCGCAATTTTGGATATTTACCGACGCTCCAAATTCCACGTTTATACGGCGTCGCCAACTCACATCCTGTTGAGAAGGATTTTGGGAATGATATGAACTTATTGGGAGGCTCTGCATGGACTTGAACACGGGACCCCTGGCTCAGGAGACTGGGCTGCTCTCCACGGAGCCGCTCGTCCCCTTATTGACTAACAAAGCGGACTGAAAGAAACTGCGCAGGGCAGTGAGATCAGAGGAGAAAATTGCATGAGATAGGAAACGGAATGGAAGTTAAGAGGCGAACTAGACTGACCACGATGGGATCAATGTTTCTAGTCTCGATTCGGGACGAGAGAGAACGGGACGATTTCTTCTAAAAATACCACAGGGAAAGTGGAGTGGGACAGAACGGGACCACGTTTTGTTTGATCTCCAGGACGGAATGATATGGGACATACAAAAATGAAACAGAAGAGCGGTGTGAATGCTTAAAATCTAACGGAGATCTTAGGTTAGTTTCTTTTGTCTCCTTTACCATTATTTTGTTTGCTGTTTTTAAAATTTCCCGTCCATCCCGATCGTTTAGTTGGTTTTGCGCTCCTCCATACTTTCCTGACGTCACCACCGGCTGCTTGTTTTACCACAAACCAGTTTAGTTCTCCGCCGTATCTCGAGAGAAACTGATTCATCTCGTGACAAGTGGAGCACATCATGCACTACTCAGGCGCACTAGCAGCTCGGGCGTCTCTGCTTGATCTGGCAGTCACGATCTGCCCCAGTTGCCAGATATCAGAGCACGGAGGCGGCATTTTGGCGTCACATTCATCTTCTGCCGACAGCTGTGACGATCTCAGTCCTGTTTCCCCTGCATCCACCGTGCTTAGGCAGCTGCGCCGGCCCAGTCATGTTGCCCTCCGTTGGTATGTGGAGCGCTCTCCGTCCCGGAGCCAATTGAAACCGGGTCGGGCTCGGAACGTGGCGTCCTAAGCCGCCGCTCCAACCGTCTGGTTAGTTAGTTACTGCGTCAATCTAGAGCAAAAGTTGAGTGTTATTGTCATAAGCTTGTTCAGTTTGTGTACTCCCTACCTCTCGTGACTTTATATTTGTAAAGAAATAAGTGAATGATATGATTAATCATATGAATTATGTTTAATTGCTTCACTTAATGCTGTCATAGTTTCACCGAAGTTTTTGGTCTCTGCTCCATGTTGGCAGTGCCGGGCTCTTACGGCTATACTGATGTTTATAAGCCGCTGTCGCTTTTGACAGCAATGGACGGAATTCGCAGTGTACGGAACTGGGAACTTGCTAGAGTAAACCGCTTGATATTTTTACTTTCCCAATAGTAAGCACTGTTTCTCTTCCTACAGCACCGTTTTTTCCCCACATTGCTGGAGGGATTACAGCGTTTTTTTCATTGTTCCTGTGCGCCGGTGCTCCTGCGCGCTATTTTGCATGCTGTCTGTGCCACTGTCGTCTTGAGAACGTTTGACGGACCGCATATTGTTCGGATTTCAAATGCATAGGTATATAATCTCCCAGCCATCAGCGTGACTTCTCGCGCTGCTGTATAGGCGCCGCGCGGGGGCGTCGCCGCTCAGACCGTCTGTCGCCGTTTGGCGCGCCGATACGTGCTGTCCGCCTCGGGAACAGTTGTTACGTGACTTGCAGCCCGTGATTTACGTCATTACCAATCACGGCTGCTCAGGCGGCGGCCACTGGCCACCTGGCTATGGACAGCTGCCGCTGCGCCGTCTGCTGCCACCTGGCGGCAGAGTGGAGCGCGGCCGCCAATATCGGCAGAGTGCAGCGCGGCCGCCAATATCGGCAGAGTGCAGCGCGGCCGCCAATATCGGCAGAGTGCAGCGCGGCCGCCAATATCGGCAGAGTGCAGCGCGGCCGCCAATATCGGCAGAGTGCAGCGCGGCCGCCAATATCGGCAGAGTGCAGCGCGGCCGCCAATATCGGCAAGTGGAGCGCGGCCGCCAATATCGGCAGAGTGGAGCGCGGCCGCCAATATCGGCAGAGTGCAGCGCGGCCGCCAATATCGGCAGAGTGCAGCGCGGCCGCCAATATCGGCAGAGTGCAGCGCGGCCGCCAATATCGGCAGAGTGGAGCGCGGCCGCCAATATCGGCAGAGTGGAGCGCGGCCGCCAATATCGGCAGAGTGCAGCGCGGCCGCCAATATCGGCAGAGTGCAGCGCGGCCGCCAATATCGGCAGAGTGCAGCGCGGCCGCCAATATCGGCAGAGTGCAGCGCGGCCGCCAATATCGGCAGAGTGGAGCGCGGCCGCCAATATCGGCAGAGTGGAGCGCGGCCGCCAATATCGACAGAGGCGTCTTGTTAATGTCGTAACCGGTCATCGTCATCCAAAGTGAACTGACTACCAGGTGCCTATTTTGCCCCAGAAACTTGCCATGGATTGTACCATGTTTTAATCAATGAAAAATTGTTAAACTAAAATTAGACCCATCCAAAAATCAAGAATTGACCTTGATATAAATTTTCCCTGGATCACTAATGGTATTGCTTGAAGCCTTTGTATATAAAATAGATGCCGGAGTATCTTAATTTATTTCCCGAAGAAGTGGGATAACACTCTCAATGTGATCAGGAATAAGGGTTCTCACCATTCGGCAAAATGTTTTATCTCTGTTACGCGCGGTATTGATGGTTTTCCAGTATGTTTATTCCTCCATGCATCGCTGGAGATCTCTCGTCAAGTTCCAGGGGGTCCTGGGTGGGTTAACGCTGACACGGCAATAAAAACCCCTATAACAAGCCTATGAGAGACCCAAAATAAAGGGGGGGTCCTGACCCCCCAATCCCTCCCGGGAATTCCACCCATGCCTCCATGGCCATCTAACTTAACATAAGGCCTGTTGTTTTGACTTCAGATACTGAGCTGCCCAACAACGGTTCCGGTGACTACCGTTGATTAGTAATACGGTGCTAACTTAGCTCACAACTCGATAAAATTTTATGGAATGTATGCGATGATGGGTAAAATATCGTGAATTATTTTGTTGTATCCGGTGATATATTTGTTTTCCCTTTTGCTCCTTTGAGTTCTTCTAGGAGTAGGATTAAACGCGCCCAAAATATGAAAACGGCAAAGCTGAAGCAAAATCTATAGCATTATTTGGTACCGTTTTTGGGACCAACATCATGATCTGGCGTCAGGTTTTATTATCTGACCAGTTATTCTGAAAACATCCAAATCCATAATTTGATTGCACTACACAGAATGCACCACAGGCGGATCTAGGCGTTTCACCTAAGGAGGCAACTAGGGAAAATTGTGACCACAGTGTTTTGAAGAAATCGGCCAAAATCAACTAAAAATTAGGTAACATTTGACTACTTTGCGGAGAGGGGCATGGCTGGATTGCCCCCTGGATCCACCACTATCCATTCAACTGACATGTTGCCGATCACCTATGAGCACGAACGTTCCACCACTCCCCCTGTTGCCGTGAGAGTAGCAGGCTGCGAGGTTCGCACTCAACAATTACCGCAGCACGGCTACCGTACCCGTGTGATATGGTGAGAGTTTCCGGCGAGCCTGTCGGCAGAATGTGCCGTGTTTGCACGGCTGGAGACCACCGGCCGGTCCGCCAGTTGTTCGCCGACACCAACACTCTCAGCTTCCCGCTGTCGTGCCCTGCTGGTGCCGTGGTGGTCCTGGTCACTGAGATGCTGTGGTGGTGTCTCCACTGGTGAAGTGATGGGTGTGGTGTGTCTGTAAAACCGCCCGTTTTGCCTGATGTGAAATGACCAGAAGACCGGTGATGACGCTTAAGTGTCGCGACTGGCGCGT
This sequence comes from Lepas anatifera, assembly GCA_034440635.1. Classification (NCBI taxonomy): domain Eukaryota; kingdom Metazoa; phylum Arthropoda; class Thecostraca; family Lepadidae; genus Lepas; species Lepas anatifera. The sequence continues at coordinate 82,398 of JAOTON010001121.1, forward strand.
CCACCGTTCGATCTCGCTGCTCCAGGTACAGCTGGAGCGAGTGCGGGACGAGCTGACGCTGCAGAACTTCACGCTGAAGGCCAAGCTGGCAGAGTTCACGCGCCAGCTCAACAGCCAGGGTGTGGCCTTCCGGCTCGACTCTCAGCCTCCCGCCAACGGCCACATCAACGGACTGGCCAACGGCCTCAGGGACGGAACCAAAAACAGCAGCAGAAGAGAGACTGCTGAGGCCAGCAGTCTCACCACCAACACCTCATCGTGCTCGCTGGACGACAGTGTTGTCTTGCAGGACGTGGCCGACCGCCGCGTCGGCGGAGTAACCCGCACCTCCACCTACAGGGTCAGCACAGAGACAGCCGAGCTTCGCAAGCTTCGGTACACGATATCCGAGCTGCAGCAGCGTGGGAATGAGCAGCAGCAGAAGTTGTTGGAGTTGGAGACCCAGCTTCTGAATAAGAAGAACCAAGAGGACGCACTGAGAGCGCTGGAAGCGCGCCTAGAGGAGTCTCATACTCGTCAGAAAGTGACCGAAAAACAGCTGTCCACCAAACAAGAAGAACTCCACAGACTGAGGCTAGAGCTGGCTACTTTCAAGGACGAAAACGCTCGTCTTAAGGCCAGCTTCAGCAGTGTGGTGCTGCAGGAGAAGGAGAACAGCGTGCGGCTCCTGCAGCTCGCCGAGAGTGAGAACAAGCTGGCTCGTCTGCTGGAGGAGCATCGAACTCTTTCAGAGAGCCTCAGTCGGGAGCGGCTGCTGCGGAAGAAGTATCACAACCAGGCGGAGGAGCTGAAGGGTCGGATCCGGGTGTTCTGTCGGCTGCGACCGCTGTCTGAACAGGAGCGACGCGGCGGGCCGGCGCCGCTCCGCTGCGCCGATGAGTTCACCCTCTGCGTCGACGCCGACAGGGGCCAGCGTGAGTTCCAGTTCGACAGGGTGTTCTCCGCCGAGGCGCAGCAGGACGAGATCTTCCAGGACATCGAGGTGAGAGGCAGCTTGCCTGAAATAACAACCTGTGGCCTTATGAGGAAATGTTTAATGATTGAGTTATCATTGGTATGGACTAGTATAAAGGCGTCACAAACAAAGGTTATTTGTTTTTTAAGTATACCTTTTAGCACATCAAGGTTTGAGTGCTTTACGTTTGAACGTGCAAACTTTCGTTTCTTAGCATAGTGAGGAAAGATATGCCTACCTTACATATAGATTTCAGAAGCAAACTCTATTATAAAATGTAGAATCTTACATCACAGGCACGAAAGGCTGGGCCGAAAAGTGATCGTAGAATTAACAAAGATACTGGATTCTAAGGAGACAATTTAGTACAACATGGCTGAAAACCTACTCATGCATTCAATTTGGTTATAACCAAATTGAATGCATGAGTAGGTTTTCAATAATTAGTACCAATAATTATTGGTACTTCTGGATGACCCATTTTATGCAGCAATGTAACAATCAGTTACTAAATTTAATATTTATACTATTTTTCCTCTATTTATACATTTATTTTAATCAACACCTGCAGGAAATAGCCCACTTACAAGTGCAGTTCTGTGCATTAAAGACTTAACAAAAGATAGTACAAACAATCGAAATGACATGGTATGTGGAATGTGAAGAATAAATGAAAATGATAGCCGTTGTCCATTCAGCAGAAAATATTATCCGTAGCACTTTCAGTTCATTTACATACCCTCTTCAGTGAAAATAGTCGTAGATAATTTTCTTCTACTGTTGTCGTCGCTGAAAATGTGAAGATATACCGAAATCGTTACGAAACAAAATTCTTACCAAGCGGTGAAGTCCATAATTTGCATTCAAAATGGGCATGTGTTGTCGCACGAAAAACGCGTTACTACGTAACGGATTAAGTAAAAATTCGGTTAAGGTGTAACATATATGAATGACCACAGGTGAGCCGCACCGTTGGCCACAGAACCGCACTCCCGCATGTGAATGTGCGTTCATGAAAACAACTGTTCCTGCATGAATGGTCCTAGTTAGCTCGCAAACAGTTCGGCTGTCGTGTTGAATGCGATTTGATGACATAAAAGGATTCCACATGTATGCTCGTGTTAAGAAAAGCATTGATAAGCAAGGTAATTCTGCAGAACAAAGTTATTTTTGCAGTGTTACCCCTTACATAGGAAACATCCCATGGCTTCTGAACTGGGGACCCACACCCTTGCACCAATAAAGCGAAGCATGTACTGAGGTGGCAGCCCAAACGTCCAGAGAAAAACACTGTTTTAAACTTGTGCTTTGCCACTAACGTTGTATTTTTTTCAAATTCCGAAACAAAGGTGCCACATGGGAAAAAGAGCTAACAGAATACATCTTCTGAGCGGTTCGTTTTGGGATTACGCGCGGCGGCGTGTTCACGCACGTGCACCGGTTACGCCTCACGTGAGGCGGCGCGGTTTTTGCACGAGGGAGCAGCTCCGGCGCGGCGGAGGCGGCGGCGGCGGCAGCCCGTTATCTCTCAGTGACCGGAAACGACCAGCCACCTGCAAATGTCACGCTTCACGCCTGCCTGCTGCGGAAGGGCCCATGCGGAGTACGAGGCGCTGTTTTCTGGTGACCACTTGCCTTTGGCTGGGTTTCCACACAAAAAGTGTGCTGAAAATGCACACTCATTTACGTATGCCTTTGATGAATCTAAAACGAGCTTTAGACGTACTGCATACACCGGAAAAAGAGCTGACATTGAAACTGCAAGCTGCATGTAAATTTCTACCCCCCCTCACCCCAGAAGCTCGCATTTATGTCTGCCAGAGCTGACCGTATATCCGTTTGTTCCGTCGCCACCAGGGCCTGCTTCAGTCAGCGGTCGATGGCTACAACGTCTGTATCTGTGCCTACGGCCAGACCGGTTCTGGTAAAACACACACCCTGCTGGGGGACGCCTCCCGGCCGGGGGTGGCGCCAAGAGCCTTCAGCAGGCTCTTCCAACTGACTGGGGCCCGCGCCGCCCAGTTCAGCTTCAACATCTCCACCTACATGCTGGAGCTGTACAATGACAGACTTTTGGACCTGTTGACTCCTGCCAGCAATCGGCATCAAGAAAAGTTGGAGGTGAGGAACGGGTCTGCGAGGTTGTTGTTGTAGAATTTCTGCAGCACATGTGTTACTGACATCAGCAATAGATCGGTTGACTCTCGACAAATTAAGTTGTGGAGGATTTAGAAGCGAAAGCACTGGTCAAGTCCACTCGTTTGCTGTTCATCATCTCTGACCTGCTTGCTCTTGCAGATATGAATGTCATTCTTTGAGCCACATTATCGCTTGGACGCTATGCTGTAGACACAATGATATACCAGGCACAATCTGACATTCATTTCCTGTTCACACTGCTGCCAAAACGCGGCGGGCGCTCCCAGCTGAGCGTTGTTATTTGGGCAGCAGGAGGTGATGGATGTGACAACGTTCTGGAAGTGGAGGCCTCCTGGCAGGCACGTGCGCAGATGTTTGTGTTTTCCCATGTCGGACGGCTCCCGCGTGTTCTGCACTCCTAATTACATACATCCACACAGCCGGCGGTGGGAAATATAGGACATCTACATTCCTAGCACATTGTCTGAACAGATGGTAACGGTGAATTTCACTGACCTAATTCGTTGGTGCTTCAGGACTCGGCTTGAAACTTTCTCTTCTTTCTGCTGTATCGTATTTTGTGTATGCCCCATATAAATGCTACGGTTTCCTCCATCAATCACCCCACTTTTTCAAATCACGCTGTGTCCTGGTTCTACTCAGGCTGCTATTTTCCTACCGTCTGTCTGCAAGTATCTGTCCGTGGGAATTTGTGATTTAGGCATACCCATTGATCCCGCGATGAAATTTCGCTATTATCAAACTACAAAGCGGGAAAGTGATGTGCCTTATTCCGATTTATCTAATGCTTAGGGTTTCAACAAGAAGCTCACTCAGCTAGCTCAATCTATTAACACTTAAACCAACACAGCAGGCAGATGAACGCGTTTCGACAAAAATTGTCTTCTTCAGCATCTATGGTAGGAGGGATAAGGAACCCGTCATCAAGACATGCAGCAGTTTCATGGTTTGGATTTTTTGTGCAAAATTATCGTGCGACAGAACTATAAAGGCACCGTTTTTGAGGATATTCCAATATCGTTTCTTGAATTATTCTATAATGTATACAAGCAGGCTTCAAGACATTCTATACTTATCACTGTTCTAAATAATGTTCTGTTTTTATTTTATCATCATTATTGGTTTTGTTATTATTATATAAACTAATATTATTTCTCTCTCTCTTTGCTCAGCCAACTCCTAATACAGCCGCAGATTTTGCCCATTTCATGAAGCCTGGCCTAAGGTTAAAAGTCTACCAAACTGGGATAGAGCTAAGATTATAGCAGTTTGTAAAAACAAAGATAATAGGAGAGCTACAGAGGCAGCACATATAGCTGAAAATGATACTTTATGAACTGATGATACTTTATGAAAATGATACATGAACTATAAATTATCGGAAAAGCTCTGTATGGGCGAAGAGCGCGTGGGCTCGTGGTTCTTAGGCTGCAGTTATAATATTTATCTGCTTATCTTGCAAACTGAAATATTTGCGGTCTTCCCGCTTTGCGTACTGTTCACTGATTACGCCCCGTTTCCAAATAAGTCACCAACGTGCCAATTAGTCCTGGTATTCAATTGGTGAAATACAAGAACACAAAAGATCTTATGAGAGAGAAAGAGAGAGAGAGAGAGAGAGAGAGAGAATCTCTGCGCAACGTACATTTAAAATAAATGCACCAAATATCAGTCTATACCTAAGAGTAGGTATCTGAGATATGGATTCCAGGATATAATTAAGTACCGTTCTCGGTAGGAATATAACTTTCGGTGCGCCGAATATGTGGGACAGATCTTATCAGGGTCGGATTAATCCTCGCCCCACCGGGGCCATCGATGGCCACCTTAAGGTTTTTTCGAGATAGCAGAAAAACAACGGAACGCAGGACCGCGCTTGAGGGCTCTATCTCTTACCCCATAATTTTACATCATCCCTGAAATTCTTTACCCCGGGTCACCCAAGGTCAGGTCACCAGGCCAGGTCAACCAAGGTCACCTCACTTCAACTTTTGAGCTCTATAAGAGCTACGTTTCTCAGTTGATCGATTTGATACTTCCTACAGTTCATGGCCCCGCCAGGATCTACAAGGTGTATATCCGGGATTTTTTTATTTCGTGACCTAAGGTCAGGTCACGATGTGACCTCTCCTATTGAAAAAGCATGGGAAAAAGCTGTCTTATGATCTAAAAGGCACAAAAACGATTTCAAATGTTCATCTTGCTCAGAAAAGCGTTTTAGGCACCCTTTTACGGATCCCAGGGGTCAAATTTTCCCTTTGACCTCTTCAAGGTCATCCAAGGTCACCAGGGGTCAAAAACAGTATTTTGGCAATAATTTTTGACCTAATTAAGCTAGGCGAAAACCATGGTGCATGTCTCACCACTAGCTTTCATTTGATATACGGCAAGGTCACTTTTTATTCTTGATGACCTCAGGTCATATGAGGTCACGATGTGACCTCTGGAGGTCAAACCACTGGCAGGAGGTCATTAAGTTCCACATAACGAAGAAAGGTCTGGAATTTTCCTATCCAATGTAGTTTACCAGATCCCAATAACTCTAATGGTATAAGAGTTATGCCCAGGTATCTTAAGCATTGCATATTTGAGTGAAAATAGCCTATCGTGACCTAACTTGACCTCTGGAGGTCAAATCATTGACCTGAGCGCTTAAAAATATGAAGTTATTTCGTACTGAATTTACAAGAACTTTCTAATGCACTTTGTAGATTTGCGCTAACCCCCATATTTTTGGAGTTAGAGGGGGCCATCGATGGCCCCCGGTGGGGCTAAGGTGGCCCCGGACCCCGATGGGGCGCGGGTTAAGAGCTGGATAGGCAAGAGGATGAAGCACAGCCAGTGGCGGATCCAGCCGGTCGGTTTGGGAGGTGCAAACCAAAGTCAAAAAGCCAAAAAAAAAATCGTAACGCATTGAATAATTGCACGACACTATGACTTGCCGGTAGAATTTTGGCATTGGAGCCGGAAAAACCGTCACGGCGTGTAAAATACGGGCTCAAGAACTTCTTTTCCTATTCAAGGCCCAATATTCACACTGAACTTAACTGGTTCTGTTTGAAGTTGAGAGTTGAAGCACCAAAACTTTGCTCATAACCTAAAAAGGAGTGGGGGAAAAAGGAGGTCGATCGCTTTGGGGGCAAAAACATAGTTTTGTCCCGAGCTTTTCCGTTGGGGGGAATGCCTTTCTTGCCCCCCCCTGGATCCGCCACTGATCACAGCTAAATTAGATAAAAGTCAGACAGCCTGCAAATTTGAGACAGCACGTTTCCTTTGCAAGTAGACCCCTTCCACACGTATAAGAGACTGCGCCATCTACACTGTCCGCGGTTCGCTCTCCAAAGCGCCTTATGCATAAGGCCGGTTCCTGGACTGTGTTCGACCGTTTTCTGCTTTAAAACTTTTCCTACTCTGAATCCAGCCATAATTCCAGAACTTGGACACAGTTTTCTTAGAGGAACAATAAATAAAGTCTAGTGCTTGATATTTTCTCACACCTAACATAACTCTAGATCTGTGGTAATGCAGCTTACTCGGTATTCTACATTGCTATATACCCCCAAGGTCATCTGACTGCAACACATCTGACTGAAAAACATAGATAGAAACAGTTTTCACTTTTTTCAATCGCTATTTTTCACTCAATTTCTGAACCATTGAAGAGCATGCCTTGAAAAGCAGGCTTCCGAAAAGTATTGAATTGTACGTTCTCAGCATTAACACCAACACCAGTTCAGAAATGACTTAATCATGTTCACCAGGCACCACAGGACTTTACCTCCCTGGAAATATATGTGAACACATTATCTTATGATGAGAAAATTAATAAATTCCCCCGTTGGGTGAGATATTTAGGGAGTTGCGTTCTACATTCACCTGCGTCTCCATTCACCTATGTGTGCCAGTTGTTTCAGTCCCGAAGGCATACTCCCGGGCACATGAATCGGCAAGTCTGGTCTCGTGTTCGGTGGTTAAATATGGACTCATGTATCTTGGCCATAAGTCTTTGGCGAATTTAGTGCAGTCTCGCATACCTCACTAAAAAGCAATGAAGTCGAGCACCACTGGCTTTCTAGATCCCTCCACACCGTGAGTGACTCCGTCCCCGCCGCCAGGTGCGTGAGTGACTCTAACCTCGCCGCCAGGTGCGTGAGTAACCCCGTTCTCGCCGCCAGGTGCGTGAGTAACCCCGTTCTCGCCGCCAGGTGCGAGAGTGACCCCGTTCTCAACGCCAGGTGCATGAATGACACCGTCCTCTCCGCCAGGTGCGTGAGTGACTCCGTCCTCGCCGCCAGGTGTGTGAGTGACTCCGTCCTCGCCGCCAGGTGCGTGAGTGACTCCGTCCTCGCCGCCAGGTGCGTGAGTGACTCCGTCCTCGCCGCCAGGTGCGTGAGTGACTCCGTCCTCGCCGCCAGGTGCATGAATGACACCGTCCTCTCCGCCAGGTGCGTGAGTGACTCTGACCTTGCCGCCAGGTGCGTGAGTGACTCTGTCCTCGCCGCCAGGTGCGTGAGTGACTCCGTCCTCGCCGCCAGGTGCGTCGGGATCGGCGGGGCCTGGTGTACGTCCAGGGCGCTACAGCGGTGACGTGCCGGGACGGCGACCATCTCCACCGGCTGTTCCAGCAGGCGGTCAGCGGTCGTCACACGGCCTCCACCCGGCTCAACGCCACCAGCTCCCGCTCCCACCTCGTCATCGGCGTCATCGTCCAGGCCACCAGCCGCGTCAACGGCACCGTGCTCACCGGCAAACTGAGCCTGCTGGACCTGGCGGGGAGTGAGAGGGTCACCAAGTCGGGCGCGGCGGCCGACCAGCTCAAGGAAGCCAACTCCATCAACCGGTCCTTGTCGGCGCTGGCGGACGTTATAGCGTCGCTGGCGGCCGAGCAGAGCTTCATACCCTACAGGTGGGCACACTGGGCATCGCCGGCGGCCGAGCAGAGCTTCATACCCTACAGGTGGGCACACTGGGCATCGCTGGCGGCCGAGCAGAGCTTCATACCCTACAGGTGGGCACACTGGGCATCGCTGGCGGCCGAGCAGAGCTTCATACCCTACAGGTGGGCACACTGGGCATCGCTGGCGGCCGAGCAGAGCTTCATACCCTACAGGTGGGCACACTGGGCATCGCCGGTGGCCGAGCAGAGCTTCATACCCTACAGGTGGGCATACTGGGCATCGCTGGCGGCCGAGCAGAGCTTCATACCCTACAGGTAGGCACACTGGGCATCGCTGGCGGCCGAGCAGAGCTTGATACCCTACAGGTGGGCACACTGGGCATCGCTGGCGGCCGAGCAGAGCTTCATACCCTACAGGTAGGCACACTGGGCATCGCTGGCGGCCGAGCAGAGCTTGATACCCTACAGGTGGGCACACTGGGCATCGCTGGCGGCCGAGCAGAGCTTGATACCCTACAGGTGGGCACACTGGGCATCGCCGGCGGCCGAGCAGAGCTTCATACCCTACAGGTGGGCACCCTGGGAAGCTGCAGGTGTGGAGAACACACTGCCAGGTCTTGTTAGAAGGTGCTAACTGATGTCTTGCATGGCTGCGTTCAATTGCATTGGAATGCATGCGGGGTAGCAGGTCTTTGTGCCTATACGTTTCATCGGAACATTTGCTGATGTCAGTCATATAGATTGAAATACAGCGGTTATGCAGCGCGCAGAGAGCTTAATCCCAAATAGTTTTCGTTTTTCTTTAGAGAGACTGTTTTTTGTCAGCGCGACGTTGAAGACTCTCTGCTTCACAACTATTACTCTTCGTTTTACTTATGCCGCGTTGAATGAAAACAGGCTTGATTTAACATATCTGCAACGAATTGTTCCCGACAAGACATTGGATATTGATCCATAACGCACTACACCCATCTAGACTATATTCCAGGCCCAGCGATGATCCTGTTTCTCCAACCTAAACAGTGGAAGAATAAACCATTCTACTCTGCTGTGTGCGATCGCAGGAACAACCGGCTGACGCAGCTGATGCAGGACAGTCTGGGCGGCAACGCCAAGACGCTGATGTTCGTGAACGTGTCGCCGGCGGTAGGCAGTCTGGACGAGAGCTTGGTGTCACTGCAGTACGCCTCCCGGGTCAAACAGGTCACCAACACCGCCGCCCGCAACGCCGAGAGCCGGGAGATAGCCCGGCTCAAAAATGTGAGCAGGCTGGGCTAGTGTGTTGTTGTGTATGTCGGTGGTGATTTCGAGCTTATCGGGTATTTGACGTTGCGTTGCGTGGTGTTTTACGTGGAGATAGAGCACTGCTGTCTTATATTTAGACAACGTGAAATCATCTCTGGGACCCTTTAGCAGTGTGTGACAATAATATAAGCAAAATAAAGTATCCACGGAAAGGCAAACAAAGGATGAGTGAAATATGTGATTTTCTTATTGACATCGCTCCATTTTGCACAGATTATCACCAAGCTGAAACAAAGAAATGAAGCAAGCTATTCCAGTGACGAGGGCTTTGAAAGCTAGCCAGAACTGAAACCCGGGCTTCAAGCGTCAGGAACTCCAGAGTCACCGACTGGCGGGATGTACTGCTAGTGGAGTTCATCGGTCCGGTTTAGCCTGACGTCTGATTTATCGATGATCTCGTTGTTTTCTCAGATGCTTCGGCTCTACCTCGGGCATCGGACAGCCCCGTTTAATGGCCTATAAAATATGATAAATAGACTAGGTAGTTATTTCGATAGGCTTTCCTGTATTGCTGACTCAATTATAAGCCCATGTGTCACATTTGCTTACATGTACTACAAAATACTAGGAAATCTATTTATAAACCGTTTTGGGCTCAATGAAGTTTAACACGCGCACTGGAGGGGGGCCTCGGAGGCCCCCCCACCTGTTTTTCCGAGGTGGCCGGAGAACCGCTTGTAGCCGAAAAACGAAACGTGGCCACATTTAACAGAATTTAATAGCGCGTCGATTGGTGAAGACTTTGAAAATCGGCCGAAATTTTTTTGACTTATAGGCTTTCAAAGTCAGACCTGCATTTTGAGATCGCCGTAAACACGCGGTCGGACCAGTTAGCTTGCATTGAACACCGAGTGGTGACGTCATAACGTCATATAAGCGGGACTATATGTCAAGGTCACTTCACATGAAAGTCAAGGTCAAGGTCAAAGGTCACAGGTCAAGGTCATATCTGCACTTTCAAGGTCACTGACCACTGTGCGTCCGGCCAAATGACGTTACCCCGTCTGACATATATTATGCTATGACGTCATCGGTAGGGTATCCCAATACAAGGTCAAGGTCAAGGTCAAAGGTCATTGGGAAAGGTCAATCCTCATTTCCCGCCAAACAGTGGCTACAGTGTTAGTCAAAGTGTAAACAATAAGTAGTATACCATATGGTGACCTTAAAGGTCAATGACCTTGGATGACCTTGACCCAAAAGTTTTTGGGGAAGCCTCTTTGAGACCTCTTCTCTATGAACCTTGTCCGCCTTTAGCTTATTCCCGCCATTTTCCTGCATAATCACAGCATTTACCAATCGATCCCAGCATGGCCAATATTTGACCTTTACGACCTCGTTTGACCTTGAAGATATTGACCTAGGTCAATGAAAATTGGTCATCATGTAGATCACCATAGCCCCCACCCACCTACCAAGTGGCGTTTTTCTAAGCCTCTCAGTTTCCGAGATCTTAGGGGGGCCTACCAGGCCCCCCTCCAGTGCGCGTTAGTGCCAGACCCCCTCCAGTGCGGGTGTTAATATATGTGAACAGCGATAGCTTATTGAATCTGAATTTCACATCTGCTTGTGAATTTTTATTTATGGAGGGAAAAAGAGGGAGAGGGAAAGATGGAAACATGGAGAGGGAAAGAGGGAGTGAAGGGATATATATGTTACAGGGAGAGTGCGAAATCCGGGAGTTCGCGAACTCCCTAGGGATTTCGCGAAATCACTGACCAGCCAGGGAGTTCGCGAAATCCCTAGGAGTTCATGAAATCCCTGGGTGACCAGGGGAGTTCGCGAAATCCCTGGACTTAGAAGTCAGGAGTTCGCGAAATCCCGGATAAACACTCAGGGAGTTCGCGAATTCCCTGACATTTAGTCAGCTCAAGGATGACTAGCTAGGATTGCGGACTATTGTTCTTATGATTTATTTCAAACAGTAACCGGACATTTTCCGTAAAAATCACGTATAATGGAGGTTTTAAGCTAAATATTAGGAAGGTTTTAAGCTAAATATAAGGAAGGTCATAATTGTATTGTTGAGGTCGTAGCGATACATTTATCGAGTTTCGCTTATCAATATTGTACTGCAATGTAAAAGTTCAGTTGCTGCTGATTGCAAATGTGGATCACGGGAGAGAAAGACACTGGCTCCTGGCGGTTCCAAAATGCCCTGGTCCACTCCCTGAAATTTGGTTCCCACACACTCCCCACAGAATACACCTTCGCCTTCACTGTGATTTGGTACTTGGTTATTTATATTCATGATATATTTTATACGCGGATTTAGGGGGACAAAGGGGGCAGGTGCCCCCCTCCCCCGATCGACCCTCGGCGCCCTCTGAAATGGTCACGGCGCCACTCTGAAATGTCGCTTTCCATCCCCCGTCCCTAGAGATGTAAAAATCGGCGCCCACGGATAGGATCTTGCGCCCACCTGGTAGGTTTTTCCGGTCAAAAAAGGCTCTCCCCTGGTCCGGATGGCGCCCCGCCCTCTCCCCCCGGAAGATGACCCCCCCGATCGGCAATCTTGGATCCGCCTATGATAGATCTGTATATTTAATATTATACATATGCAGTGCATGGAGTCAGCATAACTACCCAGGTATTCAATAAAAAGTGATCTACGCTATCACCACCTTTCATAATTATGTGACGCTACGGTTATTTTATGTCAAATCTACATCACAGAACAGCGTTACGGTATTTTATGTAGGTTGAATTATTATGGAATTTTATCTACAGATACGATAAAGAAAATAGTACGAAATCCATGGCTTGATCACTAGAATAAATCTGGGTGTAACACAGTTCAAGAAATGACAGAAATATTTGCGCTACTGAAAAATGGTATAAATGCTCGGCAATGGCGCAACGCACTTACTTTTGAGCAAACCACGCCATCCGAAAAAGAATGTGCCCGACGCTCACATTTTTGAAAACTCATCACGTGTCTTTTGGCTGGTGGTGTCGATGAGGTGCCGGTCACCGAGAGCAATTGCGAAGTCTCTTATGACTATGCCTTTTTATAGCTTAAAATCATCACGGTCAAAAACGCTTGGTATGAGTCTGAAACTAGTTTCGCGGGATGCAATTTTTAAGACGTGCAATGCCAGGGGTCTGAGCCACCTTCACCCTGACGAGGGGTGGGCTACGCCCCCTGCCTAAAATCTAAAAACTACGCTAGTTAGCGAAAAAGTAAATGGCGTTAAGTAGGACAACCTAAGCTTTAAAGGAAGTGTTCTATGCATTCTTTTGTCGGATAAAATCTGAGAGCATTGGAAGCCAAACAATGTCACAATATGGATATGGTGATATAACTGAAATACAGTTCTTCAGTCCTACCATCTGATGTAGAAGAGATACAATATATAAGGATTCACTATCTGAAGCTTTTCTGCAAGCGACGTCGAATGATTAATAATGTGACTATTCTAGGTCAAAGCTAAGATTTGACCTGACCTTGGATCAGGTTAATATCGAATTGGATCAGAATGCATATCATTAGAACTGCAGAAACAAGACAACCCCAATGATGCCAAAATATACAATTTAGCTCCATTCCCAACAAAATTATGATGTTTAAACCATTTTACCGATACTTTTCCAACGGTGTCATCATGACTCATAATTGACCTTAGGTCATCGACTTCAGAAATCCTAAAAAGACTGTGTACTCAGTCGGCCCTTTATTCAATACGAATTTTAGATTGATACATCAAGCTGTTCCTTGCTTATGTTGTTTTCTTCTTTTTTTTTGGAGATGATGTCACTTGACCTGCACTAATGTACTGACCTGAAATGACCTGAACCGAAAATGTTGACAGGAGTTGTAAAAAGCTTCAGAAAAAAACTGTACTGGGTACAGCAGCTGCGCGTAGCCGTTTTCAAGACTTTGCGAAAAACCCAAGGAGTATGGTTACCCAACCCCCGCCCCGGCCATGCACGTACTCGGTACGAAGTCGCTCAGGTGCACCAACTGTGAGTACCGTTAGATAGAAAATTCTGAAGCGCTTCTTTCCAACTCACTTATCCAGCATCTGCAGAGAGATCATTATCATATCACAATCCTCATTACTACACAAAAGAGAAATGCTGCTTATCTGATGGCCATTTCGTATTACTTTCTGGGTAAGGAAAATACAATAATGCTATATTATTTTTTGCATTAAGTTCATTAATGTATTCCAAAACTTTGGCCAATCTTTACAGGTACGGTTCGGCTATACTAAGAAAAATTTTCAGAGCTGCAACAACGAAATAATCATTCTGCAAATTAACTTAGACCATATCTCTGTTTTCAGTTTATCAGTATATCAGAAGTGTTATACAGTTTCAGCTACAGCTGAACATAAGCCGACAACTATAGTTGTCGGCATAAGCAGGACACGGAATAATACAATTGTTACGCATATTTGCAATGTGCTATCTCATTGCCTGTTGTCATGACCGTGGCTGGAGCACCTAAGCTTGAAGTGCATTTGCTAGCCCGCCGGAATCGACAATAAAATTTCTGAAAGCCTTGGCAATGGTCAAACGATGACAGGCGTGCCGCTTCTTACACCGAGAGCCTTTTCGAGGCCGACACTTCCTCCTGTACCAAAGTATTGTTATTGGAAAATTTGTGCACGTCCGTAGTACATTCCAACATAGACATAGCTAAAATAGACCTTTGTGAAAGTATATCAGTTCTTTGTCCGTTTCTTACGGCACAGTACTTCCCATCAGAAGTCTGCTTTGTTAAGAAATCAAGATATTCATTACAGATGACAAAGAAAAAAGTAGTGGCATCTCTAGTTTGTTTTGAGCCCCCCTCCACACCTACGGTTCATATTGCATAAGCCATGCACCTCGAGGAAGGCTAGTGACTCGAATAGTTCGTCAGCGGGCACAAGGACCCGGTGTGAGGTAGAGCTGAGAGTGTAAAATTAATTTTCAAAAAATAAATATCAGGCTGACACACATAAAATCAAGCAAAATACAACATAGAAAGAGAAAACATGGACGGGGAGTGTAAAACCACATCACTGAAGGATCATTCTTCGGATTTAAACTATATGACATATTGGCATGTTAGGGATTTCGCGAAATCCCTGAAAAGCATTCAGGTAGTTCGCGAAATCACTGAAGTTTCAGTGAGTTCGCGAAATCCCTAGGGATTTCGCGAAATCCCTGGTCGGCCAGTGATTTCGCGAACTCCCTAGGGATTTCGCGAACTCCCTGGCTGGTCAGTGATTTCGCGAAATCCCTAGGGGAGTTCGCGAAATCCCGGATTTCGCACTTTCCCTGTAACATATATATATATATATATATATATATATATATATATATATATATATATATAACAGAGCTGGGATTCAGTAGACTTCTTCTACCGGCGGTATCGGTATTCGGTAGATAAAAACGGGTCATTCGGTTTGGTACTTCGGTAGATTTCCAAAAATCTACCGAATGATTCGTTATTTCGGTATTTCTGTTCGGTAGTGTAGAAAAAACGTTATATACAAAAAAACATTTAAAGCCTTTTTATACTTTCTAGAGCCCACAAAACGCCTATTTTAAGTTTTTATCAACATTCCTTCTCGAGCCTCTAAAGCTTTTATTTTAGTATATATGAGCCTTTTAAAACTATTTTTTATGTTTGGGAGCTTCTAAAAACCTTTTAAGCGTAAAACAACTAATAAACTATCTTCGTCAACACTTTTATATACCTATGCAGGTGGAAAAAAGCTAACAGTGAAATTTTTTAATAAAATTGTTACAACACGTTTTTATTAGAGTTAAACCTTTAAAAACCAACTAAAAATGTCTTGCATGCGTAGCACCGGGCGATATCCAAGATATGCATTCATCAATGACGTCATCAAGCGATCGCTGACGAGTGCAGGGACTCCATCTGTGCTGGAGTCGCTAGGGCTCGACCGTGGTGACGGCAGAAGACCAGACGGGCTGACCACATTCCCTTTCTCGGCGGGAAAGAGTTAAGCGTGGGACGCGACGTGTGTAGATACATACGTCCCCTCCATAGTCAGCACTTCAGCCTCTGAGGCTGGGGCTGCCGCAGCCGCTGCTGAGAGCCGCAAACTTCGACGGTACGCGAGTATTAGCCATCACTTCGTGCCCCTTGCTGTTGAACCGGGTGGTACGGTTGGTAAGGCAGGCGCAGCCGTCCTTCGAGAGCTGGGGCGCCGTCTGGTTCGTGAAACGGGCGACAAACGCCAGTCGGGATGGCTGATGCAGCGCATCTCCGTAGCTGTCATACGAGGCAACTCCACCTCCATAACCCTCGCTGGAAAGGAAGGTGCAGATCCGCCTTCCAAACTAAACCTCACAGTACCTTCAGCCCCTGCAAATCGCCTGGCGAGATACCGCGCCATGTTCAGGGACATGGCCGGTAGGTCCCCGAGGAAGGAGAGTGAGCCGGCATCAGAGTTGCTCTCCGAGTGCTCACGGGACCCCATGTCAGACCCAGAGCTGACAATGTGCCTGAGGCTGCGGCCCTCCCAGTGAACTCGGGAAATCTATGGAGGGCAGATATATGGTAAAGGAGGAGGAAGAGGATTGCGTTTTTTTAAGTGTAAATTTTACAATGTTATTTAGTGTTTCTTAAAACTGCAATACGTTTTACTATGAGAACTCATTGCAGAATCTGAATCTGAATAAAAACTAAAAAATTTAACACAAATAATAGATCTATGCTTTGTCATTGAGTGATAAAATCTATGATATAACAAACAAAACACAAGCTGTAAATCACTGAAACATTTTGGGCGCAATCAGCTGAAAGGCGTGGGTCTATCCTGCTCGAAATATCAGAAGAGAGTGGGCTTACCGCCAAAACTAGTGTTATCTGTTAACTTGAGGCTCGATGCTGATTGGCTGCGCGGGCCGGTACGGCCTGTGATTGGCTGCTGCGAGGGAAAATCCAGACTTGCATCTGCAAAAAGTCTGCGTCGGCGCGGGAAATAAATTCAAATCTATCGAAGAAAACAATCCGACAGATCCATTCGGTATCGGTATCGGTAGAGGTTCGGTACCGAAGATTCGGTAGTGGTAGCTTAATCTACGCGCCGGTAGTATCGAAATACCGAAATACCAAAATTCATTCGGTAGTCCCAGCTCTGATATATAGTTATCCTAGGCCAGGTGCTTTATTTGCAGATCCAGGGACCAAGGAGGCATGGCCCCTAAGCAAACTAGATAAAAGACTAGTTGGCCCTATGAAAACGGGTCGACTAGAAATCAAATATAAGCTGCAAACTGTAAAGCTATGTTAAGGACTACTCGATACTTTTCCCAGAATGTCTGGCCCACCAGAAATTATACAGATTGGGGCGAAAAACATCATTGTATTCCCCGCCGGATTTTGCGCATCCCCTCTCCCCACTACCGTCTGCAGTGTTGTCCACCCAGGTTAGTCAGGTCATGCTCCACCCTTGCCCCCACGTACCAGAATATTGGCCCAGTCGGCCCCTCTCAAACTGGAGTCAAGGAGTCGCCGGTATTTACACCGTTTAGTCAGTCTACCTTCTATTGCATATCACGCTCGCCAGACCAACACTTCACTGAAAAATGCACAGTGATCTTTTTCTTTGAATTGAAGAAAATTCATTTTCACCAGAGATACTCCTACAAATGCTTGAAACAAAATGGATGTGCAATTCCGGTTACCGTATAACAGAATGCAGGCTCTCTGTTTCGCCGGCATCAGTTCTGTGCAGAGGAGATATTGAGCTTCCGGCAGCTGCGGCGGGGCGACGGCACTCCCGGGGAAATACAGTCTGGTAACATCTGCGGAAATCCACAGGCATAGTATAGGGGAAAGGCAAAGAAATCCACCGGTGCTCTGGCAATAACGAGACATCAGTCATTCCTCCAGCTGTAACGTCTATGACGACAAACAGAAACATTAGCAAAAATATTGTATTTTGGTAACTTGAAATATCTGCCACGTTTTCCATCACCATCAAGCCCTCCTTGATATGATGGAGCAACAAACGTTTCAGGAGTGTCCAAACTTATCCTGGGTGACTCTGGTATCTAACTGTGCTTTGCAGCGGAACTGCATTTCTGCGTGGCGTCACCTCGAGCGCCACCTGGATAGTTTTTCCACCGTGACTCATTGAAGCCCCTAATATAGGTAGCGCTGCTGGCAGTACTACTGGCGATACTGCTCCAAGGCGCCGCGCGCCCCGCCGCTCCAGGAGACTATGCAGAGAGTTAGGAGACGTATGCCGGGGAGTGGTTATTCAACCCTGCCCCGGTGGGGGCAGGCGTGTTTAAACATCCCTTCGGGCTTTTTTTCCAGCGGAACGAAACAAGGGTGGCGCAAAGTGCCACCGTATACCTTATCCTCAATAAATTCCGCAACTTTTCCCAAAATTGTAAGGTTGGGTCATTTCAGGTCAGCTCACTAGTACAGGTCAAGTGACTTCACCTCCAAAATTTTTAAGGTATCATAAGTAAGAAAATGGTAAATCTATCGAATTTAAACTTATACCACATAATGGGCCCACCGAGTGCACAAAATATATTCCGGGATTTTTCATATCTATGACCTTGGATCAGGTACCTGACCTCGGACCTCGGACCTCTCCATTAACCCGCGCCCCACCGGGGGGTCCGGCGCCACCTTCGCCCCACCGGGGGGCCATCGATGCCCCCCTCTAACTCCGAAAATATGGGCGTTAGCGCAAATCTGCAAAGTGCAATAGAAAGCTTGCGTGAATTCAGTAAGAAATTACTTCGCATGTTTTAGTGCTCAGGTCAATGGTTTGACCTCCAGAGGTCAAATTAGGTCAAGATCGGCTATTTTCACTCAAATATGCAATGATTGAGCAAACTGGGCATAACTCTTATGTCATTAGAGCTATTGAGGCCTGGTAAAGTACA
The DNA here is from genome assembly GCA_034440635.1 of Lepas anatifera. Classification (NCBI taxonomy): domain Eukaryota; kingdom Metazoa; phylum Arthropoda; class Thecostraca; family Lepadidae; genus Lepas; species Lepas anatifera. Next base: position 100,592 of record JAOTON010001121.1, read on the forward strand.
TTTGATAGCAAATTGCCAGTACTTTTACCGCTATGTGGAACGTAAAGACCTCCCGCCAGTGGTTTGACCTCCAGAGGTCACCTCGTGACCTAATATGACCTGAGGTCACAAAAGGTCAGAAAGTGACCTTGCCGTATATCAAATGAAAGCCAGTGACAAGACAAACACGATGGTGTTTGTTTCACCGCTCTAGCTTATTTAGGTCAAAAATTATTGCCAAAATACTGTTTTTGACCCCTGGTGACCTTGGATGACCTTGGAAAAGTCAAAGAGAAAATATGACCCCTGGGATCCGTGAAAGGGTGTCTAAAAACACTGTTCTGAGCAGTCTGAGTATTTGCAATCATTTTTGTGGCTTTTATATCATGAAACAACTTTTCCCTATGCTTTTCCAATGGGAGAGGTCGCCTCGTGACCTGACCTCAGGGCACGAAATCGAAAAATCCCGGATATACACCTTGTAGACCCTGGAGGGGTTATGAAGTGTAGGAAGTTTCAAATCGATCGACTTTGAAATGTAGCTCTTACAGAGCTCTAAAGTGAAGTTAGGTGACCTTGGTTGACCTCGTCTGGTGACCTGACCTTGGGTGACCCGGGGTAAAAATTTCAGGGATGATGGGAAAATGATGCAGTGAGAGGTAAAGCCCTCAACTGCGGTGCTGCGCCTCGTCGTTTTTCTGCTATCCCGGAAAAACCTTAGGGGGCCATCGATGGCCCCCCGGTGGGGCGAGGGTTAAAAATTCACGGGGACAACAGGAAATGAGCTGTATTTGTGTAGATACAGCTGAGAATACCTTCGTATTCTTCAAATCGTAATATTCTGGTCCCCTTTCCAGATTCATGTTGCAATTTTTTACCTTTGACCTCTGATAAGTCATGTGGGGCTATTCAATAAGTTTCAGACTTGGGCCAATAAATTTGCAGGAAATGATGATATAGCTTAAATTGTCATGCCACTACGTTTGGATTGCTATTAGGTGTAGCGTACACAGACGGGTTTCTGCCCCGCCTCCCCCATCCGCCCGTGTAGCCGTCTCGCAGCGTCACGGCGCCCCCCGGTCTGCCTGTGAATGGTGCGGTAGGGGGCCCGATCCTCTGGTCAGGTATCCGCCGCCGCCCCTTACTGTTTTCCTCTAGCCAGCGGCACCGGGGGTCGCCCGCCGCACTGTCTGCCGGAGTGGCGGCAGTTATGCTAGATTCGTGGTAGCGTCCGTACGTTCGTCTCGCTCTCGCGAATATAACTCTGGTCCTCCGAAAACTTACGTCGTTTATCGCTCACAATTAGGAGTGGATTGATATGCATATTGACTGTGTTAAGTTGAAAAGTGACCTTGACCTGACCTGAGGTCAGGTAATTTTTGTATTTTGACCTAGCATAGTCATATCATACATCATTTGATTTACCATGACGAAAGGAAGCGAATGGTTGACGAGTTAAAAACGGTTCTAGCTCAACTCTGTCAGACGCTATAGCCCAAAAACACTACTCTGACATGCAACCTTCTTTGACCTGTCATCACCTCAACATTGACCTGAGCCAAAAGGTGACCGATGTAGTTTCTTCATGAATCTGTATGAGCTATGCAACAGCGTTCGCTTTTTTCGCTATTCCGCATAGGAGCCGAGTTTGAGGGGGGGTGTTTGGAATTCTCTCGAACTCCCAGAAAAAATCAGCATCGCTGTCCATGTGTACAAAACAGAAGTGAGGCTTCAAAAATAGAACAAACGAATATTTACGGAAAGCAAGACTGTTACGAAAACTGAGGCAGATAGTGTTTTTAAATGACGTTTAAACTGCTTGATGGTGCAAATAAATGATGTTTACTCGATGTATGATGTTAAATGATGTATAAAATCGAATCGAATGTCTCATGTTTCTAAGTTCGTTAAGTTTTATAAACATTCACTAGCTCCTTGAGTGCAAATAAGGGAGTTTTAGTCCGCTCGGGTATCGTGCTGCCCCACGGAAAGTGGTCGATCTTATCCTGACGCTAGCAACAGACCAGCTGATTTAATGTTGCCATTATCTTTATTTGGTGGCGTGTGATTAAACAAGCATTGGTTGTATTTTTTTAAGGGAATGTGGCACATTGGTCGAATCCAGGAATTTAGTGTAGTTAGGGACATTTTTTGTCGAATATCATGAAAACGTCCATGAATCCTCTAAAAAACGTACAATGAGCTCAATATTTTGATTTTTAAAATGCTTCTCTAGGATGAAAAATAAACATTTGCCTGTGAATGACGTTATGATTTGGAAACTACTACCATATCCGATAGGATTCAAGGGCTTCAATTGGCTGATTACTCACCGTGACGTCAGCGCTGTCGTCACGCCAACAGCTGACAACTGTGGCCGCCTGGCTGGGGCACATTTGGGGTACATATCAGGTAATTTTTAGCTTTCTCCAGGGAAATTTTGAGTTTCAAGACAAATGATATATTGAGTACCGGGTTTTCCGGCATGCTTTGCAACTTGGGTATCTCAGTTAAAAGCATGTTATAAAGGTGCCACATTCCCTTTAAGTATCGTAGGTGACTTTCCTTTTATCTTTTGCCACCTACTGCATCGGAAATCCTCCCTTGCGAACAATTTTTATTCCACACAGATATAACACAATATTTGATACAACATTGCGATTTCTCAGCTTTAAATCATTGCAGTCTTTTCCCTGGTAACAGAGATTACAGAATGGAAACACCAGAATCACACTTTCAAAACGGACACTTCGAACATTTACGCCAACCAAATCACAGATGAATAAAAGTGAATAATTTGGCTACTTTAAAAATATCATTTTGAGGCAGAAAACACAGAAACACGAATGACTAGCAGAGATAACCTGTTTCTCAAATGCGCCCGCAGGACAGCTTCTGAGTGAACTGATACAATGTTTCTTGTGTAGAATGCGCGCATTGGTGTCAGACTGTTGGTGTAAGAATGTTCTACATTAGTGTGAGAAATGCATATACTTTCCTCATAACTATGATATAACTGAACCAATATTATCGATGCATTCTAATTGCATTGCCTCCATCAAGTGTTAGATTTTACTCCATTCTTTTGCCAATATTTTTCTCCTGCGCCGTAGGTGCAGAGACCCATGTTTGAGAACTGTGACCAAAAAGCAAGCCAAAACAAGGATACAAAGAAAATACATTGCTGGGAAAACATTGATGTAGCCAACTTCATTGCAAGCATGGCTAAATTCACTGTTATTCGGCTTCTGTGCTGGGGATGGTGCAAAGGTCCCGAAACATAGATAGCACGCCCTTCATCCCAGAAACCACCGAGCCGTGCGCACGGTATGGCAGCAGCCAGAGCGCAGCTGTGACAAAGGCGAGAGTGGTTGTGACAAAGGCTGGTGCTGATTGGACGCGTCACAGGCTGCAGTGACACTCACGGTACTCTTCTTGTTAAAAATATCTTCCAATACTCAATCACTGTCTTTTAAGTAAGATATGGTGAAAAAATTAGCACGATATGAATATAATCCCCAAAAATAATGGTAATATATAGATAGATAAAAACGTAATTCAATAAACTGCATGCCACGGTTTGCTGCCGATAGCGCTGCTTGACGACGGTTTCCAGTTTACTCTACCTAGAAAAATAGCAGCTCCTAAGGTATTTGCATGTCCGGCACAAAAGCACGCACACACAGAACAAAATAAAACACAGGCTTCTGACAGGCGTGGGTAGCCTTCCATGGCAAGCATTTAGGCAAGTTTGTTTTGTCCTTTGTGGTCTATTTCTACTATAGGTTACCTCTGCGACTATGCCATAGTTTCCAGACGGGTAGGGTTAACGAAACAGACTCCTTTTACACTGTGCTTAAAAATGGCTAGTTCAACAAAAGTCAGACTGATTTTTCCTGAAAGTATATAGGGCTGGTGTATGCCACCTTAGCATAATCAAGTTAAGTAAACATGTTTAGGAGAAGCGTATTATAAGACTGTTCGGACGGTCACATTCACTTATGTACTGTTTCTAAAGGTCGTGTGTTGCTGGAAACCCAATGGATACTCGGTCTTAATGTTACCTAGGCTTTTGAGAACCTTTACCACCTTGTAAGTAGAAAAAATACACGCATTAACGGTAAATTTGATTATTCAAACTTTATTGTTATTGCGCATCGATCCTTTACGTGAGAACCTTCAAAGTCTGGGAGGGGTAGGGAAATGGAAATTTTAGGCTAACTAGGCCGCTTAGCCCAGAGTAAAATTTGAAAATGTCATTCATTTATTGGACACATGGGTATGAATTCAGGAATGCGAAATCTTATTTTCAATGCTGCACGCAAAGGTTATTTTTACCTACGAATCATGGAATGTATCTTTTTCGACACAGAGGCAAAGCATTGAACGTACGTATCAACGCACACATTGCTCCATTCTACAGCTTTTCAAGTGTTCAATTTCCACCAAGACAATCCCACACATGCAAATGAGAAGCATCGGCTTCCGACAAATTGCTCAGATTAGAGAAATTTGTCATTTAGATTCCAGGAGATCATTTCCTAGAACACCATGACACAATGGCCCACATTTGGGCGTGTACACCTTACACCACACACAAGCACACAGTTTGAACGGCTCTCAGATGCTACTAGGTAACACGAGACTGACATGCCCAAAGATAATCAATTCATCGTGACATGAGTAATTCATGCGGTCTCAGCTAAGTCATTGCTTATATTGTTCAGAACCAGTTGAGATGAGTCTTGTGAGATCTCTTCTAAACAATACAAGAACGCATCTCACAAATTACTGTCACGGGACCAAACAGGCGTAAAAATAGAACAAAAAGAGCTTGAATACATCAGCACGTCTTTCACAGCTTGTGCACCAAACAAAATAGAGAACAGTGAAAAAGTTGTTTATGTACAACGAACACACAGTGCACACGGTGGCGAAACTTCAAAGCACTTGGAGATCAGCGGCACGCTAACTTGAACACTGATCCAAGTCCTATTCTCAGACACTTTTCCTCTCTTCTGTGATCTTTGGAAGGCTTGACTAGAACGTCTCCTGCGTGGATTGTACAGGTGATTGATGTAAATATAGGAAAAAAACTTTTTCACTTCGTATAAGTGACAACTACTGAGCATGAACCTTGTTAAAACTATAGATATACCATTCCATTATATATTACCCCGTATGTATGTACCTTACCACTGTCGGCGTTTGGTGGCTTGCATGGCATCCAGTTCGGGATCGTGCCATTATATCATACCATTGATGTCATGCTAATAACAATTCTATTTTGCTGTCTGCCACCAGTTGGGCCGATCTTTCCTCGGCAAATGTTGCTGAGGTATCCCGTTAATTTCCAAATCACATCAAACTGCTTTTAGGGTTAGTGACGCAGCCCAATTTTTCGTTAAACCATTTGTTCAACCAGTGAAGCGTATTTGTTGTCGATAACCGAGTGCACGCTTTGCTTTTAAAATTGCAAATGAGGATGGCTTAAGCCCTATTAAATGAGTTATGGATGATCTCTGACATAAAAGCTATGAAATCGCACAGTAATTCCACACAGGGTAAATGAATCCATTAGATCATTTACGGGATTTAGACAAATACAGGGGAGATCATTTCCTACAATCCTCTTTAACAGGTGCTAGTGTGACGCAAGCTTTCTTGTCAATGGAAAACGTAAATTCTAAATTTTGATTAAAAAATTGGCAATTTTTATTTTATAACTTTCGGGCATTCCTTGTTGAATTTATCGATATCTTCCGTTGCGTAATATAACACCCTCCGTCTACTGACAACAGACTATGAATTTGATGAACTATACACCCGTTCTGTTCTCTATGGGTGGTCACAAATGAAACATATACCATCCAGATGGCATGACTACCAGTGGTGGACCCAGGACTTCGTTTGGGGAGAAAGGGGTTGGGGGCTCGAGTTCCCCTGTTATTGCCTCTGAGCAGCCTCTGACTATGCGTTTACAATAGGCACTGGACATATCAGGAGCTTGAGCCCCCCTAGCCCCCCCCTGTCTTGTAATCACCACTGATGACTGCCTTACTATCTGACTGAAAAACACGGTGCTTGTCACCGCTGAAAGAAGGTTATCAATGTGAAACACTATGCTTGATAATGTGTTGTTTTAATCCAGCCGGTTGTGATGCATCTGGTAAGGCAGCAGCCGCGCCTCGGATCCCTATATGCCGAGTTCCAGATTCCGTACAAGGCCTCCAGCCAATCTTAATGTGTGATGTCACATCACGTGTCTCTTATTAGCACTGAAGGGCGCCGTTGATGGGTCAGCATCAATGATATGATGTCAGTTGTCGATAGGAGGTTCTGGTGTGACATCAATGGTTGGTGGGATGCTCCACCATGACGTCGGTGGGCGGTCGGTAGGACTGCTGTGACGTCGGTGGGCGGTCGGTAGGACTGCTGTGACGTCGGTGGGCGGTCGATAGGACTGCTGTGACGTCGGTGGGCGGTCAGTAGGACTGCTGTGACGTCGGTGGGCGGTCGGTAGGACTGCTGTGACGTCGGTGGGCGGTCAGTAGGACTGCTGTGACGTCGGTGGGCGGTCGGTAGGACTGCTGTGACGTCGGTGGGCGGTCGGTAGGACTGCTGTGACGTCGGTGGGCGGTCGGTAGGACTGCTGTGACGTCGGTGGGCGGTCGGTAGGACTGCTGTGACGTCGGTGGGCGGTCGGTAGGACTGCTGTGACGTCGGTGGGCGGTCGGTAGGACTGCTGTGACGTCGGTGGGCGGTCGGTAGGACTGCTGTGACGTCGGTGGGCGGTCGGTAGGACTGCTGTGACGTCGGTGGGCGGTCGGTAGGACTGCTGTGACGTCGGTGGGCGGTCGGAAGGACTGCTGTGACGGCAGTGGGCGGTCGGAAGGACTGCTGTGAGTGGGTCAGTGGGTGTGGTGTTATGACGTCAGGGGCCAGTCGGCTGGGGTGATGTGGCCTCTCCGGTTGGTCAGTAGGCGTGCGGTGGCTGGGTGGTCTCCACCTCGCCCAGCCACGACTCGGGACTCGGCGGAAACTCGGGGAAACCCGCGGTGCTGGAAGCATTGCTGAGGTCCCCCGCCACCATGTGAGCGGGCAGCGGACCTGGTCGACCTGGCGGTGACATCAGTTACGTCAATATCCAGGTTAAAAACTTGAATCGTTCACGCAACAAGCTACTCGCAATAAAACTCGCACTATAACACATTGCTCACGTCCACCAACAGTAGGGGTGCCCACTTGAGACAAAAGTGAAGAATATATAGCGGAAGGTAATTTTCCCATAATTTCGACACATGCTGACTTCAATGGTGTTACCATTTTCAGAATAGAAAAATATGTTTTACTGGTCGCGAATCGCGTTCAAAAGTGTGGTTTTGGAAGTTGACAGTATAATAGGATATTGGAGTACAGGTTTGTAGTAGAAGCCACTGGATCATTTTAATACACTTCATCGCTTGAAAGATCATGTTATCATCAAGATAATATGTACTAAGAGTTTTTTATCACGTAATTTTGTTTTCCATTACCACACAGAAGCGCTGAAGGTTTCAGTTTTGCGGGTTATTGCGATTTGCAGTGTGACCAATTTGGGTAGGGAGAAGTGTTCATTATTTTCACCTAGGAACAATATTATTACAACACTTCTTCCGAGTTTAATATACAGAGTCAAAAACTTTTAATTTTAAACTCGTATTTCATAATTCGTCTAACGCTTGAAATGTAAGTTAGAATTTCTATAAGCTGAGCATGCTTATATTATCTTTGTTCCTATTTTTATAAATCGACAATAATAGCAATCTTATTGGGTTTAAAACCTAAGTTTAGTTTGCTTTGGATTTTGTTTTTTTCTTCTGTGTCATTATTTTTGTAACAATTTAAACACATTACTAGGAAATACTTTGCCCGGTTGCTTTGAGGCAGGGAGAGGGACGGGTCAACAGGGCCAATACGCGTGAAATCATCGTTTGTTTTAAGAAATTCTGAGAACATTAAACAGTTGGAAGAAATGCCTTTCATCCCCTTCCCCACCTTTCTCCCTGGATCTGCTAGTGACTTGCACAATAAGAACCTGAGAAAAAATATATCGTTCATATCAATTTTCTATATAAAATTAGAAGCTTTCAATACTCTTCCTTATTTATTTAAAAAATAGAGCACTGAAGTTAACCTCGCCGGGGGGTGCGATAGTGGAGTGGTCAGCGCAGCTGGCTTCCACGCAGACGACCCGGGTTCAGGGCCCGGGGCTTCTCTGAACAAGGAGCAAGCTGGCTCCCGAGAAACCCTTTCTAAGGGGAAAGAGCTGGGAATGCCATGTGACTATGACAGGTGGTGCGCCAATAAGCCCCAAAAATTATCAGAAGCTAACCTTGATTTTTTGCACGCTCATTTCTGGCCGAGTACAGAGCTGTACTGAGCCAATTGAGTACGCAGCTTTGTGTCGAGGCCAATTGAAGCGATAGACAGCTATTTGATATTGAGAAACTGTGATGCAACTGATGGCTATATAAATTACCACGTGCACATAGCAGAGTCATCCGATTCCAGACTTTATGCATGGACACCGAAAGCGGGGGGGGACTAGCCCCTGTTGGCCAACCAGGGGGTGAAGTCCCCACCCCCAGTTTTTGGGTCCATCTTCATTAATGCTGGCAGTTACCGAATATGCCTAAAATTCGCCTCCCCGGTCAGCACCAGCCCGGGTCCATTCCCCCTCCTGTAAAAATTCCGCGGCGGCGTCGTCCCTGACATCGTGGGTGATAAATCCTGATTCCTGTTCATAGAGTTGCAGATATCCAAGAGAGCAAGGCTATATCTTCCTGCTGAAGCGCGGAAAGAAAACGAGGAGTTCGTCAAGTTCAAAACGTTTTCCAGCATAGTGAAAGTTAAAAATGCCATGACCGAGAGGGGAGTAAAGCTGCTTCAAGACTATGTGAACTCTGTCACTAAAGAAGGACAGCTTCAAGGACTCATGCAGCTTGTAGAGCAGCACAAACGTTACATAACTGATTTGAAGAAGTCCACGTTGGCAAGAATGTAGAAAGGAGGAATAGGGGCGATGGCCCTCTCTTCTCACGGGCACCAGAATAACTGGGAAGAGTCGTAATAAGTACCTACAATTTGTGATTGCTTGTCAAGTTTTGTTCTCGATAGGTGGTCAATGGGCTACAAAGACTTGCTACATTACAAACCGTAGATGGTTGTGATTTGTATGTTGCGGGAATCTTATTTCTTGAAAAAGCCCATATTTGGTACTGAGCATTGGTTTGAAAAAGTTTAAGATGAATTAAATGGATTAAATATATTATCATTGCTATAATTGGCTGGGACCCAGCTGTACTCTGCCAGAAATGATCCTGCACAAAAAATTGAGTTTAGCTTAAGTACCCCAGCTGCCAAATACATAAGAGCGTTGAAAGCTTATAACTTGTCATGGAAAATTGGTATGGACGAGGAATTTCTTCTCAGGTACCGATTGTGCAAGCCACCAGGGGATCCAGAAAGAGGGAAAAGGGCGATAAATATATTTCCCGCAATCATTTAATGTTCCACGAATTTCGTAAAGCAAACACGAATTTCACTTTTATCGGCCCTGTTGACCCCGGCTCCAAAGCAACCGGTGAAGGTCCTTCCTAAAATATGTTTCAACTGGTACAGACAACGGTGATACAGAAATAAAATCAAAATCCAAAGTAAACTACATTTAGCCGTGGTTTAAAACCCAACTAGATTGCTATTATGAACTCTGAATATAGGCACAAAGGTATTGCTGACTTGCCCCAGCATATAGACATCCTTAACCCGCGCCCCACCGGGGGTCCGGTGCCACCTTCGCCCCACCGGGGTCCGGTGCCACCTTCGCCCCGGGGGCATCGATGGCCCCCTCTAACTCCGAAAATATGGGGGTTAGCGCAAATCTGCAAAGTGCATTAGAAGGCTCGCGTGAATTCAGTAAGAAATTACTTGACATGTTTAAGCGCTCAGGCCAATGGTTTGATCTCCAGAGGTCAAGAAAGGTCACGACAGGCTATTTTCACTCAAATATGCAATGCTTAAGAAAACTGGGCACAACTCCTATGTCGTTAGAGCTATTGAGATCTGGTTAAGTACATTTGATAGGAAATTGCCAGACCTTTATCCCCTATGTGGAGCGTAATGACCTCCCGCCAGTGGTTTGACCTCCAGAGGTCACCTCGTGACCTAATATGACCTGAGGTCACGGAAGGTCAGAAAGTGACCTTGTTGTATATCAACTGAAAGCCAGTGACGAGACAAGCACGATAGTGTTTGTTTCAGCGCTCTAGCGTAATTAGGTTAAAATTTATTGTTAAAATACTCTTTTTGACCCCTGGTGACCTTAGATGACCTTGGAAAAGTCAAAGGGCAAATATGACCCCTGGGATCCGTGAAAGAATGTCCAAAAACGCTGTTCTGAGCAGTCTGAGTATTTGCAATCATTTTTGTGGTTCTTATATCACGAGACAGCTTTTCCCCATGCCTCAGGTCACGAAATTGAAAAAATCCCGGATATACACGTTGTAGACCCTGGAAGGGTCATGAAGTGTGGCAAGTTTCAAATCGATCGACTAAGAAATGTAGCTCTTATAGGGGTTCAAAGTTGAAGTGAGGTGACCTAGGTTGACCTCTCCTGGTGACCTGACCTTGGGTGACCCGGGGTAAAAATTTTCAGGGATGGTGGGAAAATGATGAGGCGAGAGATAGAGCCCTCAACTGCGGTGCTGCGTTTCGTCGTTTTTCTGATATTCCGAAAAAACCGTAGGAGGGGCCATCGATGCCCCCCGTGGGGCGAGGGTTAAGCATACATTTCAAGCATTAAAAAAATCATGAAATATAAATTTGAAAACAAAACCTTTTGATCATGCAGATTCTAAAAACGTGTTGTAATTATATTTTATCAGGTGATAAAAGGCTGAACACATCTCCCAAACCAAATCAGTCACACTGCAAGCCACAATAACCCCCACAACAGAGATTCTTCAGCGCTTCCGTGTGGTAATCGAAAACAAAATTATTTAAAAAGAAGAGTCCTAGCACATATCATATTGACGATGGCAAGACCTTCGAACGGTGAAGTATATTAAAATCATCAAGTGGCTTCTACTACGAGACTCTTCTCTAATGTTTTATTGTATAACTGTCAGCTTCCAAAATCCGATTTTTTCTAAACGCAATTCGTGACATCTAAAATTTGTCCCATCATGAAAATGTTAACACCATTGATCTCAGCATGTTCGAAATCATGGGAAATAATGCGCCCCGCGATGTATTGAAAATTTTTGTCTTAAGTGGGCACCCCTTACCAACAGCTACCAAATGCAGTTCCGTTAAAACTGAACCAGACTTCCGTGCCAAAGAGTCCTAGAAAATGAAGCGAGGAAGTTGGACGTCAAATGCCGTTGATTGAGCCACTTGTCAGATTTCGCCACTATCGGCAGAGGAAATGGAGACTTTAGTCAGTAGTATAAACTGAGAAATATTATAAACGGCTGAACAGTGAATAGCACAGGGCTTAGCTTGAGAAGATAATTTTGTTTGGATCTGTCTATTTGAGTTCAAAGTTGGCCATGATCTTTACAAATTTACCTCAATTCCCTTCCCAGTTAAAATTGCTTGCAGTGTGGTGTGGCTTCTTATTTGCAATGACCGGACTAACGTCTGCGGCTTCAAGTTTGCTTGATGCAATTCCATTGTGTAGGATATTCGCATGATCCAAATTTCAACAAAGTCTCGGCAGGAGACCTATAGAAAATCGGCCTACAACAGCAGGCTGAGCATCAGTGTAGTCGGCCAGCTAAGGTCCGCTGGCTGCCGGGCCTCGGTGGCTTACCGAGGTGCGGCGGGAACTGCACCACGGCCTCGCCGTAGGGGGAAACACGGCTGCCGGCAGCGGCAGGCGGTGGCCCGGCCCCGGCGAGCCGTTACCCGGCAGGTTGTACGGCGGCGTCCCCGGACCCCCTGTGGCAAAGCACATTTCCTTTATTTTTGGAATTTACCAGCTTCGAGGTTATGTGGCAACGAGGTGGAAGGGACACGAACTAGGCAGAGGCTAGGGCGGGGCGGCTAACCCTGCTTCTGGGCCCGCTCGATCCCTCGACCCTTTGTTCATTGAATAGGTCCCTTGATCGGGCCGAAAGTAAATGCCAGCCAGTTTTACCCCTCCGCACCAGGTCCCTCACGTTGGTAATAATTTGCTTTCTTAGTCACAAGGTTTCTGACCTCAAAACAAAACACACGCATTATGACGTTAAGCTTTGCTCTATGTTGAGGAACTACTCTGATATGCATGGGGAGGCTCATTAACAGTTGCAAATCCAGAGGCAAACCACAAGCCAAGTATTCATTCTACACCGGGAAATGTTAAGACAGGAGCATCATGATGATAATTATTGATGAAAAATCACGGTGAGATGCATTATCTTCACCCGCGGTAGATTATACTAACCGTGCATGAAATGCTGCGGATGGGGTAAGTGTGGACTGACCACCTGTCCCGGCTCCATGTCACACGAACTGGGCGTGTGCGGGTAGTCTATCGTCAGCTCATCTGTGAAACACACGGTACTGTTCAGACAGAGTGGATACTGTCCCGGCTCCATATCACACGAACTGGGCGTGTGCGGGTAGTCTATCGTCAGCTCATCTGTGAAACACACGGTACTGTTCAGACAGAGTGGATACTGTCCCGGCTCCATATCACACGAACTGGGCGTGTGCGGGTAGTCTATCGTCAGCTCATCTGTGAAACACACGGTACTGTTCAGACAGAGTGGATACTGTCCCGGCTCCATATCACACGAACTGGGCGTGTGCGGGTAGTCTATCGTCAGCTCATCTGTGAAACACACGGTACTGTTCAGACAGAGTGGATACTGTCCCGGCTCCATATCACACGAACTGGGCGTGTGCGGGTAGTCTATCGTCAGCTCATCTGTGAAACACACGGTACTGTTCAGACAGAGTGGATACTGTCCCGGCTCCATGTCACACGAACTGGGCGTGTGCAGGTAGTCTATCGTCAGCTCATCTGTGAAACACACGGTACTGTTCAGACAGAGTGGATCCTGTCCCGGCTCCATGTCACACGAACTGGGCGTGTGCGGGTAGTCTATCGTCAGCTCATCTGTGAAACACACGGTACTGTTCAGACAGAGTGGATACTGTCCCGGCTCCATATCACACGAACTGGGCGTGTGCGGGTAGTCTATCGTCAGCTCATCTGTGAAACACACGGTACTGTTCAGACAGAGTGGATACTGTCCCGGCTCCATATCACACGAACTGGGCGTGTGCGGGTAGTCTATCGTCAGCTCATCTGTGAAACACACGGTACTGTTCGACGGTGGCGTCGGCTCCATATCACACGAACTGGGCGTGTGCAGGTAGTCTATCATCAGCTCATCTGTGAAACACACGGTACTGTTCAGACAGAGTGGATACTGTCCCGGCTCCATATCACACGAACTGGGCGTGTGCGGGTAGTCTATCGTCAGCTCATCTGTGAAACACACGGTACTGTTCAGACAGAGTGGATACTGTCCCGGCTCCAAACCACACGAAGTGGGCGTGTGCGGGTAGTCTATCGTCAGCTCATCTGTGAAACACACGGTACTGTTCAGACAGAGTGGATACTGTTCCGGCTCCATATCACACGAACTGGGCGTGTGCGGGTAGTCTATCGTCAGCTCATCTGTGAAACACACGGTACTGTTCAGACAGAGTGGATACTGTCCCGGCTCCATATCACACGAACTGGGCGTGTGCGGGTAGTCTATCGTCAGCTCATCTGTGAAACACACGGTACTGTTCAGACAGAGTGGATACTGTCCCGGCTCCATATCACACGAAGTGGGCGTGTGCGGGTAGTCTATCGTCAGCTCATCTGTGAAACACACGGTACTGTTCAGACAGAGTGGATACTGTCCCGGCTCAATATCACACGAACTGGGCGTATGCGGGTAGTCTATCGTCAGCTCATCTGTGAAACACACGGTACTGTTCAGACAGAGTGGATACTGTCCCGGCTCAATACCACACGAACTGGGCGTGTGCGGGTAGTCTATCGTCAGCTCATCTGTGAAACACACGGTACTGTTCAGACAGAGTGGATACTGTCCCGGCTCCATATCACACGAACTGGGCGTGTGCGGGTAGTCTATCGTCAGCTCATCTGTGAAACACACGGTACTGTTCAGACAGAGTGGATACTGTCCCGGCTCCATATCACACGAACTGGGCGTGTGCGGGTAGTCTATCGTCAGCTCATCTGTGAAACACACGGTACTGTTCAGACAGAGTGGATACTGTCCCGGCTCCATACCACACGAAGTGGGCGTGTGCGGGTAGTCTATCGTCAGCTCATCTGTGAAACACACGGTACTGTTCAGACAGAGTGGATACTGTCCCGGCTCCATATCACACGAACTGGGCGTGTGCGGGTAGTCTATCGTCAGCTCATCTGTGAAACACACGGTACTGTTCAGACAGAGTGGATACTGTCCCGGCTCCATACCACACGAAGTGGGCGTGTGCGGGTAGTCTATCGTCAGCTCATCTGTGGAACACACGGTACTGTTCAGACAGAGTGGATACTGTCCCGGCTCCATATCACACGAACTGGGCGTGTGCGGGTAGTCTATCGTCAGCTCATCTGTGAAACACACGGTACTGTTCAGACAGAGTGGATACTGTCCCGGCTCCATACCACACGAACTGGGTGTGTGCGGGTAGTCTATCGTCAGCTCATTTGTGAAACACACGGTACTGTTCAGACAGAGTGGATACTGTCCCGGCTCCATACCACACGAAGTGGGCGTGTGCGGGTAATCTATCGTCAGCTCATCTGTGAAACACACGGTACTGTTCAGACAGAGTGGATACTGTCCCGGCTCCATACCACACGAAGTGGGCGTGTGCGGGTAGTCTATCGTCAGCTCATCTGTGAAACACACGGTACTGTTCAGACAGAGTGGATACTGTCCCGTCTCCATGTCACATGAACTGGGCGTGTGCGGGTAGTCTATGGTCAGCTCATCTGTAAAATGCATGGTCAGCTGACTGAAACTTCGATTTCGACCGCAAGGATAGCTAAATCTGTCTGAGATACCAGCAAAGTTTGAAGCCTTAAGTTAAATTAAAAGAACATCTGATCGTGCAGCCCACATTAACATAGGTACACTACCCCTCATCGACGCCGGAACTCGTGCAAATAAAGCCAGTGCACAATGCGCTGAAACAAAAACGAACATAACAACTGAAATTCTACAAAATGTTGTGACGTCATATCATAGTATTTTTACACACATGTTTCAACAAAATAAAGAATGAATAACCTCGGACGGTGAACTTGCAACAGTACTATAAAGCTTATCGTTTAACGCAGTGCCTGTCGATAATTTTTTTCAAATATGCCCAGCAGGTGGACGACCAGGTGAAGAAAACATGCAAGTCCAATGATAATGAGGTCGAACAAGGCTAGTTTTAACTTTCAAAGCATTCCACCATCTTCTGAGGAATTTCGCTTGAGGAATTATTAAGAGGCGAAGTTTTTGTTCGCTTTAAGTAAAGCCTTGACGTCTATCAGAGTTGAAAGTTGTTACATCAATTTTTTAGCAGCCATGCTGAACAAACTCTGTCAAAACATACAGTGCCGATAAGTTGTACGATTCAAATAAAA
Source organism: Lepas anatifera (assembly GCA_034440635.1). Taxonomy (NCBI): domain Eukaryota; kingdom Metazoa; phylum Arthropoda; class Thecostraca; family Lepadidae; genus Lepas; species Lepas anatifera. The sequence continues at coordinate 116,271 of JAOTON010001121.1, forward strand.
TAGCAGAATGAAAGGAGTGGGGTTCCAATGTTACAGTCACAGCTTTTTATAAGATGTTCTCTTCTAGACATTTTCATACTGAGGTGTCAGAGGAAGCTACAGGTACGTTTTTAAATGCATGGGTATATTTTGAAAGTTATAACATTTTTCTTGGCTTCTGTTCATCCAAATACATCCCGGGAGGTATGTTTGCCCTACGTAAGCCGCTGTCAGGTAACGGGTAGGCCCGTGTCATCACCACTGAAAAATAATTTCAGAGATGGTCTGGACCCTTGCAATGGGTGGACTGTCGTGTGATAAATCGGCCATAAAATACCTTGCTGCCATAGCACCTCCACTCCAGTATGCAGACCACTGGAAACAGGTCATCGCTTCCTTTGTTCCGGCCTCAGTCTAACTGCATGCAGGTGCCTGCGGCGCAGCAAGCATTGCCCACCGTGCAGGCCCCCGGCCACGCTCCATCAAATGCTACACGCCGTTTTACGGCTCCCGAGGGCGAAGGGGTTGGCGGAACAAATCAATTCCCGACGCTGAAAGGCGGCGGCGGTAAAAGGTTCAAACATCCAGGGACACCACAGCGCCAGCCGATGGCGGGCCATCGGGGACAAACGCCGTCATTCTCGTGTCGTTTCCACGGGGCGGGGCCCGGCAACGCGATCGTTACAGCAATACGCCACTCAAGGGACCGATGTGTCGTCAGGCCGGCTGTATGTTTGTACGTCCACAAGCATGTCTCGCCATTGCAAACGATTTCAGCGACAGAAACATTTGCCCACCGGCGGCTGTAGCCGGGAAGTTACTGATTGCACACCTGCATCCGTACCAGAAATCACCATCGGATAGCTGCATATTTGCCGTGCTCAGCAAACAGCCTCAATGCATGCAATTTCCGCATAAACCCATGCATAACTAATCTGTTGCATGTGCGTCGGGGCGAGGCGGCTGGTCCATTACACTAATGCCCCGTTCGGGGCCGAGTTGCTCGGGCCGACCGCGCCGTCCCTCCTCCACCATCCACCTGTTCCTCTCCACGAGTCGGGTCGTGCGCGATGGCTCGGAAGGAGCCGCCAAACGACGGCCGCCGTCGAAGCCGACGGCCACCAGCAGGCGGCGCAGCCTGCCTTCCGCATCAGCGGCGACCGTTCACAGGCCAGCGCGGGCATTAGCACTGGCTGCGAGTGCACGCACAGCGGCGCCGGGCACCCTCCCTCTCAGCCGGCGCTTCCCTCGACGCGGCCGCTGCCGCCGGGCGAGAATTTATGATGCATCGGCGACAGGGCGGGACGAGCTCCCCTGCAGCTCCGCCCCTCCGGCGTTGCAGTCAATTTGTTAATAGTTGAGCTAATCCGGCCGGTTGAGAGACGGACTGCCGCCGAGATCGCCTATCCCTGGGGCGATACAGCCGCGGGGGACCGACGACGCGCAGAAGTTTGTTGGTCCCAGGCGGCCAGAAAATGGTCTCAATTAATGCGCGCACCAGGGCCAGTGACGGTTAACAAACTGCTCTGGAAGCTGTCGTAAAAATGGAGTGTCATTTTCACGCCGTATGTGAGAGATGCTGGGGACAACAGCGCGAAGAGAGAATGAAGCCAGGCAATACAGGTGGCGAAGCTGGCGCACGTAAATATTCCAACGGCTTATGAAGGGTGGTCTTCAGATATTTATAAAAATCCTAGACTTCACAATGAAACCTTATTAGATGCTGTAAGCTGTGAATAAAGAGTGTTGATAATTCCAGTTACGCTGATTTTGTGAGCAGATACACTTCGCTAGTGTGAACCCATCCCTCTTTTGATCCTCAGGGTGCTCTCCAGCCTGAGGTTTGAGTGACCGAGTAATCTAGGGCAATGAAACAATGCAAGATGGAGGTCTCCGGAATCTCTCCCTCTCCTACTCTATGCGAAGTGGCTGTAAGGAAATATATGTGACACTTGAACAACCATGCAGCATTTATCATCATGATCAATATGGGAAATAACATCAAAACTACTAGGTTCTTCCGGCCCGCCAAGACACCACCGCATATCTCAGTTCTTCGAAGAACTAATAGCACCACTAATAGCACCTAACAGCACCAACCTTCATTGTTGTAGGAGACATCTTCGTCGGACTCTGAAGCCTTTTCTCCCGCGTGTCTCTTGTCTCCAGGCTTCATGTTGCGGAAGTACTGACCCCAGCGCGACCTTCCCGCGTCCTTCTTCAGCCGCTTCTCCTTTGCTCTCCTGAGAACGCACGGGAGGAGAAGGTCAGGCGGTCAGTTTTTCCCGAAGCTTTAAGCATAAGAAAATAATATGACCAGATATGATACCTACTTACCATCACAACATAAGAAAACACGGACATAGAGGATAAACTAATCCATTTAAACAATTTTATATGACCTTTAATACCTTGATCAAGTTATCTTGAAGCAATAACATGGCAGCAATCTTATGTCTTATGAAAACATATTTTGCCTAAAACCCGCCAAAATCTCCATTCATGACGGCTTTAGTTTCCAGTTGAAGAGGAAATTTATGGGTGCCTTATCAAGAACAAAGGTTTATATATATATATATATATATATATTCTTTTAATAAATTTTGTCAAAGCTGTTCCAAGTTCGACTATTGGAGTCGGAGTCTCACTGAAGTCATCAATGGACTTGTCACGAAGACCACGACCCCAGCACCCGAATGAGCAGCTCCCACAATGAAGGGTTGATTTAGAAGCCAAAATTTAACGTCCCACAAAGCACAGGGACGGCCGCCCCGCTCAGGTCACCCTCTCATCAGTCAGTTGCCAGCCGATCTGTACGTCGGGTAAACTATTGAGCGCAGGAGCGTCTCAGGGGAACCGATCCCAAACCTGGACATTAGGGCGTTTCAGATTGGGGTAACTTTTCCAAACCCACTCATTGCGCCCCTAATCCCGTTCTCTGGTTCATTTGAAGTCGAATGGTACCATTTTTATCGAGATCGGACAAAATTAAGATCTATCGCAACGAGCTTGAAAAAGTATGTTTTTAACTTCTGCCGCCATTTTGGGAAATATAACCAATGGAGGTAAATGGGCAAAATAGGTATTCATTTTGATCGTCTGGGCGTCGAAGGTTGAAATATGGCCATAACTTGCCTGTCAAATCAATAATTTGAAAAATATCGGCAGTTTAAGCTTCCATGATCAGCCGTCAAATAGCCAATTCGGAGCCATTACATAGCTTACTATCAAAACCTATGTCAAAGCGCTTAAACGGGACCGTGTGCAACCATTTAGCTGACTGGATCACTGGAGATAGCTGGTGGGTTTAAATTGTCTTGAAATAAGCATTTCCAACGTATAAAACACTACAGATGGTCTGAACTAGATGGTATTTAAAGTGCCCTGGTCTGAACATAATTCGATATTCGGAATTTGAACGTGTCGGGAAGACTCGTTGCATGGCTTTATCAGTAGCGAATTATGAAGACTTCATATAGGTACGACATACACAAAATGCATTCAATTTCTTAAAACATGAGCCAGAGCATTACACAGGATAAAAACACCATCAGCAACGTAGGAATGAACCTATCAAGATCATGAGCTCTTTTGCAACTTCGAGATGACAACAGTGCTACACACGTTTCGGATTCTTGTCAGTTGCGTCTTGCGCCCATGGTTTCGCTCCTGCATGTCACGCACAAATACATATAGCTGCTTACAAATGCATACACACAATTATACAATGATGATACAACAAACGCCTGAAAAATATTCAAAACATCACAGTGTAACCAGTGCGCCATCAGCAACACAAGAACGAGCCTATCAGGTACTTAAGCTTAAGGCTATGTGCACCATTGTGTTTCCAACCGTGCTACACACGCTTGAGTGCCTCTTTTTGTCAGATGTGGCATTTGCCTACGGTGCCGCTTCTCGGCTTGCAAAAGCCACCCAAACTGTTCTTTGTCCTTGACTTTGCCCGCGATGTCCTTGAGCATGCCGATTCCCCGTTCTGCTACGTCATTGGTGACCTTAACCTCCTTGACAAATGTGTGAAACTCCTTGTGACAAACTCCTTGTCCTTGTGCCACTCGTCTGGGGTTTTCGTCAGCCACTCGTGGGATTGACACACCACCCCAATAGTGGTCCACGACGAATTGTCTATCAGATCGACGAGCTGTGTGGACTTTTCGAGGCATACTGGATTGCTACCCATTGTACTATCACCGCTGCATGGACGGGGCAACTTCTGTAGCTTTTCACAGATCGCCATCTTTTCATCATCACAGATGGAGCAGCTGCACAATTTATCAATTTATTTATCAATTTATGCAGTTCTACAGGCCTGTTGGGAGGCAAAACAAAATTTTTGTTGTAAAAATTATTTAAATATCGTGGCTATTAGAATTGTTTCAAATTTCGGCACCGCTAATCATTTCCGAAAAAAATCCTTGCGCCTGGTTGACAAAAAACAGAGCAACATATTTACCCACCTTCAGGAGTACTTACAGCCAGGAGCCTACTACAGCCTTACCAATCGTTGGGATCATGTTTGAACCAAACTTTCAATTACGAGGTTTGATCCCTAGGATCAAAATATTTTCTCTAATGACGAAAGTGCCTTCTGCCGCACCACTTATCACCCGCCTCAGTGGGCCGCCGAGCCAACTTCGCCCCAGCAGTGGGTTTCAAACTCCCTCGCTTGATCTCGGCTCTTATGCAGGACAGCGAAAAAACGGGAACGCTGGGGGATAGCTCGTAAGAAATAATAAAGAAACTGTGTCGGTCACTTTTTGGCTCAGGTCAATACCCAGGCTACGAAGGCCAAAGAAAATGACAGGTTAGAGAAGGGCTCCTGGGCTCTAGCGTCTAACTGTAACGAGTTAAGACTAATTGTTGGGCGTCATTCGCTTCCTTCCGTTACGGCAAACCAAATTATCTATGATATGACCAATTGACCATACTACGTCCAAATATACCATGACCTGGCTTAAGTTCAGCTCAAGATCACAATCTAACCTAAAATAGCTAAAACGCATATAAATCGACCTGCACTGATCATGCAAACGAAACACTAACAAAACGAAAGTTGTCATCATTTCCCTCGACCTTATTGACCGAAGCCTGAAAAGCTGCTTAAGTAGTCTCATATGAACTTTCAGAGTTCCCAGGTCCAAACTTCATATTCCTTTACATGTTTATTTATTCATTGATCTATTCATTTATAGAGGCCCCTCACTCCATTTAAAAGGCAGCCAGGCGTGCCCCCACGGCGATCACAACGAGAACAGCACCCTCACGTTAACACCGTAACATAAAAAATTTTACAAGTCGCGGCATGCCCTGCTAGGAGAGGAAAAATAACTTCGAAATGGTTAGAATATTACAATCAGATTTCTAAATGGTAGACTCTTGCACACCTTGCAAAAGGTATCGACTACTATCCCACCATTTTAGAAGCATTAGCATAGTTTAAACAATACTAACATTAATAAGCATTCCCAAGCAAGCTGCATTAATTATATGGTTAGTAATACCTTAGCTGCCAGCAAACAAATAGTCAAGCTAGTAACGTCTGCCAGTAACCAAGGGAAAATTGGAGACCTGGCCTTGGTTGTACGGTTGGAGGAGAGAGGTAGGGCCTTCTTGCACGCCATACCCACAGATCATATATGCAAGCAGACCCTCAGCCCTACGCACTTTTATAAGAATACACGTCAAAAGGCGCACAGGTTAGACATACACCATGAGGCATTGCACGTATAGCTCCTCTCACATAGCAGAACACACCACACACTCTTGAACACAACATATACAAATTTCACTCAAACGCACACCCACGCACTCCCCTAATCACACATGCAAGTACATACCTGCGGAGATGTCAGATTATTGTTCTGTGCTATAGTATTATATCATCTTATATTTTTCATATATAATTATTGTTATTTCTATTGTATATTATTATGGATGTGCTATATCATTTTCTCTATTAAAAATTTTCCAGACTTCCACGCCATTGAGGTGACTTTTAAAGTGTCATCGCGATGAGTATGAAGAATTAACAGGCGCATTGACGGGGGGCTGGTACCCACCCTGGGATTTTCGGAGATAGCATAAAAACGGCGGCGCTAGCGCCGCCGTACTTGGCATACCTTTTTCTCATCATTTTTACAACTTTTTTAATTTTAAAGTTAGGTCATCTCAGGTCAGGTCACCAGTACAGGCCAAGTGACCTGACCTCAGAAAAAGTTTAAGGTAGCATAAGTCAGAACAGGGCGAACTCATCCGATTGAAACTGATGCCACATAATGGGCCCACCGAGTTCTCTAAAATATGTTCCGGTATTTTTTATATTGGTGGCCTAATTTCAGGTACCAGCCATGACCCCCTCCGTTGGAAATAGGAAATACATGGGAAAAATGTTTTTAACTAAATAACTTATTAACGGATGGTGATAGAACGTTTATCTTAACGGAATTAGATTTTCCTTGTCTTTGCAGTTCTAATGACATGCAATTTACCTAATTTGACCTTGACCTGACCTCAGGTCAAGTCAAATTCTTGATTTGACCTGGAAAGGTCATATTATATATCATTAGATTTGGCTCGCTTCGAGGATACCACTGGTCTAATTTTTTTACTTTATTTGCTCTATCTTTACTTGTTCAGACGTAATCACCGAAAACCTTCATTTACATGTTATCCCTAGGACGCCATGTTCTGACCTCTAGTGATCTTAAATGTGACCTGACAAGAAATGGTTTAGATATTTTCGATGGAGAAGTAGATGGGCTACCTAACACAATTCACCGTTTTTCGCTACTTAGCGTGGTTCTCGAGGTTTTAGGGCAGGGGGCGGGTACCCGCCCCTCCCCGTCAAAGCAAAGGTGGCTCAGACTCCCGTCAATGTGCGTGTTAAGGCTATTGAAGGAAGCGGCAAGGAGGAGGAAAGGTAAGGAAAAATGAGGTGGGATTCTACCCGGAGGGGTCTCTGCAGTCTCAAGTGCAAGCGCTCACAGACCCCCGATATAGTAAAGATGAAGACAAGGATTACCGGATAAAAAATTACACACTAACGCACACACGCCTCGAACATGTAAGCTTAAGTAAATATATAACATCATTATTATGAATTTTATATATTACACGCTCATAAAAATATGAAGATAAAAAGGATACATTATTTGGCTTCGTATTCATTTTGTCTTCGATTTTATAATTTTAATTCCTTATGCTCCATCTTGCGGGTGCGATCGCTGATTTCCAAACCCCAGTATCGTTCACTTTGTCCGTTTTTATCTGTTTTATCTCCAGTCCTGATGTTTGCTTGAGATCACAAACCTTTTCCTTAGTTTTTCTCTAAAGAGTAATCGTACTAGAATACTTAAATCGTCCCGCCTCCGAAACTTTTTCTTGAGGTGGCCAACAAAAACACGTGAGACGTAACGAAAAATCAAAGAGAAAAGTACGCAGCGAAAAAATAGCAGCCCAAAAGTGATTATATAATTATTATTTCTATCTTCTTTTAGCCTGCGCCACAGACAGTCAAGGTGAATGAAAATTAGCACATAATGTAACACAAAAATGAATCACGCACCAGTATAATGCCTTGGTTGGTTTTGAATTAAAACAGGAGTATTTCATCCATATCGAGAGCACCGAAAACTCGTCCGTTCCCTGTAAATGAAAGAATTGAACTATATGCAAGGCCTACTACATAAACTAACTGGAGATTAACTTACCAAATGGCCATGGTGAGTGGCCCAAGGTATTACGATTTTGGGAGTAATACTGTATTCTCAGCTGGCTTTACATAAATAAGGTCATTTTTCGTTAAATTCCTGTTTCTTAATGTATTTCCAGCGGACAGGTTCTGAGCTGTGCTTGACTCTAGGTCACCATTATAAAAAAAATTCCCGTTGCCAAAACTTTCGCTACTGGGTCGGCTCATTATGTGATATTGATGTCAGATCAATAGATCAATAAATCAAATACTTTCACCGGTGACGCTTAAAAACTTTTAGAGGTAAGGTCACTGATCTGGCCTGGTATTTTGTATTCGTATTTGTATTTATTGAATTCATTGCCCACGGGATGACCCCAATAAAAGGCAAAGTATAGGAGATAAAACAATGGTACATCGGTATAGAGGGCAATCGACATTATATACACATGATAAGAGCAAAAACACTGTACAACCGGAGTAAAATACCCAATAGGGCATACGCGTATACAATGCTAAAATGATGAGCGTGAAGAATAAGAACATTAATGCGACAAAGCTCTAAGAGTCATAAAGCGCAGTCCGGTAAAACACAGTCCCATACCATGGCTACAAGGCGGCAACGTAGGTCCTGACTTTTTGCACGAAATGTTTCGTAACTATCGGCAAAGATGTCTGCAGCAGGGCACATATGTAAGAATGTATTCAGTTGCCTCGGAAGTCGCGTAAAAGACCCGCTTTTGTCGTGCCAACCCTTGCGTATGGCGCACGCAGTAGTGTTCTTTCTTGCTGACGGGTGGCACGAGATGTATGTACGTGTAAGTAAAATGACTCAAGAAGAGAGGGAGAACAAATGCGACCCCTAAAAATGTTTCGGATAAAAATGAGATCATGCTGCTTTCGCCTAGCGTCTACCGATACAAGTTTAAAGTGTCTCAGTAAGTCTCTATAGGCTAGTGATTGTGATCGCTGGCGACTGTGCATGTTGAGCCATATCAAATATTTGTGATCTATGCGGCTCAGGCGGTCGGTATGCGATGCAGCAGCGCCAGTCCATGCAACACTGCAAAACTCCATGCTGGAACGCACATACACGCAATATAAGGTCAGGCCCACCGTGGTCGGCTGGGCCTGACTCCTGACTCAACCGCGCCTCACTGTCCGCCAGCGCAGCGGTGAGGCGCGTGTTTTTCGCCGGCGAAACCACTGCCATAACCGGCGGCGCGTCGCTCTGCCTGAGCGAACAGCGGCTGGAGTGACTCCAGCGCGAAAAAGGGGACCTCTGTCGGCTAGATCAGTTGCTACTGCACCAGCTGTAGTAGATAAACGACCACATCCAGTAGCCCCAGCGACCAGTGCGTTCTCTCATCAGTGATAACGACTACGACACCTCAGCTGACGGGAAGGAGCAGAAACAGCCATACCGAGAGACAGCAGCCGACCTCCGTGTCCGAGCGGCTCTTCGCTGCTCCGGCTCCAGCCTGGGATTCAGTGACAGTGTGCAAATAAATTAAACTTCTTGCTCGGCCTCATTCCTAACACGTATATTTGTGGTATTCTTCTGTTTTTCCCTCTTGCTCTGCTTTGTCTGTTTACTGCCTAATTGTTTTGTTCTGTTCTTGTTTTTGGTTTCTTTTGGTTTGTTCCCATTAGTGCCTTAATTTGATATCGCCGAATGCATTTTGTCTGTGGTTTAGATATATCCTGCTTTGTTTATGTATGTTTTAGCTAGTTTTGTTTTTTTTAGTTTTATTTGTTTTGCTTTGTTTGTTTTTCTAGTTTTTGGTTTGATTGCTTTGCTTGAATGTCGTTGAGTTTGACTGGCTCCTGCTTTGATTAGGTATTTGTCCTTATTTCTTATATTTGTTCTTGCCTCTAATAACAAAATATTTTCTTAGATACAATGCGTTCAACATATGGGGGCCTTATACGTATCTACTTATAACTTAGCCGTATTAATTTTTGTTTTGTGTCCCGTTTTGTTTACTTGTAACTTTATTTTGCTGTGTTTTGGCGTTATATTTGTTCATTTCGTTCTCTACCGCTCATCTTACTTTGTTATGTCCTGTCAGTCTCTGTTTTTATCGCTTTTTCTGCTTGTTTTCTCGTCCCATGGTTACTGTTTCTTTGTTAGGTTTTATGATTTGTTCATTCTGCCTACGCTACACACGTGCTCTTTTCTAATACTGGCTGCTTGCTTCCTTTTGTTTATGCTATGTGCCTGTAAAGTTCTATTCTGTTGCTTGCTGTTCAGCCTTTGCTTTGCTTTGCCCATGTCTTCTTTTGCTGGTCTATTCATTTCTTCTGTCCCCCCTGTTTGTATATGAAAAAAATGAAATAAAAAAGCTGATGATGAAACCGATGAAACATTAAGATATCCTCTCGGGTTGGCATTCTGAAAAGATCGAATGAGAACACCAAGCGCGCGGTTAGACTTTTTTACAGTTTGATCGATGTGCACCTTGAAGGTTAATTTTGTGTCCAGGATAATGCTTAAATCACGAATATGTTCCACATGCTCTAGCACAGTGTTTTCGAAAGTATAATTTGTTACCAGTGGCTTAGTTTTCAGAGTGATCCGAAAAGATTTGCACTTGGCAGCGTTCAGTTTCAGTTTCCAAGTTTTTAACCACTGACAGAGATATAGTACATCCTGTTGAAGAGCAAAGGCGTCTGCTTGGTGTTCAATTTTCCTATAAATTTTTGCGCCGTCAGCAAACATAAGAACCCGAGAGGATATTCCAGCTGGCAGGTCGTTTGTGTACAAGGCAAAGCACAGGGCTGAGATGACCCCACCTTCAGGTGTTCCTGACTCTACCTGACACCACTCTGAGCACTTGCCATTCACTGTGACCCGTTGTTTTCTGTTATAAAGGTAGGACGAAAACAAATTTAGAGTTGAGCCAGATAGGTGGTATTAATTTTTCAATTTGTGGATTAGAAGAGAGTGGTCGACAGATTGGAATGCGGCCGAAAAGTCTGTATAGATAAAATCTGTTTGAAGATTTTCCTCGATAGAACTCCAGGCTGTGCTCAGAAGTGATGCCAGATTAGTCGCACATGACCTGCCAGTTACAAATCCGTGTCGGTCTGGTGAAATGACTGGTCTCACATGAGGAAGTAGACTTAAATATTCGACTTTTTTCAAGTACTTTCCCCAACAACGGAATCAATGATACCGAGCGGTAGCAGTTGGGGTCTTCCACATCTCCCTTTTTTAAAAATGGGAACAACTTTAGCTCTTTTCCACGCATCAGAGAAAACACCCTGCTAAAATGACAGTTTGCAGATTTTTGTCATCAGTATGGACAGAGATTCACTGTACTCACGAATAATCCGAGCACGAACTCTATCCGGGTCACATGCTTTGCTAACAGGAATACTTTCCAATATTGACTTCACAAGATCCAAATTACATTCCATATGATTAAATGGTGGCAAGTCATACAGTGGAGCATCAGGGAGCGGAGTGATGTCGGATTTGGTGAACTTTGCTGCGAACGCCTTATTTAGAACATTTGCTTTTTCTTGGTCGTGGCTTATTTGTATCCCATCAGCGACTAGAGTTGATAAGCTACTGTTTCCGCATCTGGCTGTTTTAAGAAATGACCAGAAGCGCTTTGGGTTCGCAGAAAAGTCATCCGTAAGTCTTATAAGGTATTGACTATACTTGATGTTCGCAGAATTTTTAAACTCTCTCCTTATATCTCGGAAGCTATGAGCAGTTTCGTCACAATGGTTTCTTTTTATTCTTCTAAATGCTGCTTCTTTCTCTCTGAGTAAGTCCCTGAGTTCGCGATCAAACCATGGCGCTTCCTTTTCCTTTTCGCTTCCCCTCGACGACGGGTATGCAATCACGAATCGCTGCGTGTGAACAATCGTAAAGCAAATCAACGGCGTCATTAACAGGCATATTATCGAGGATATTCCATGGTATAAGTCTAAGTAAAGTACGTAATCTTTCAAAATCAGCTTCTTTGTAGTTGAAGGCAATAGTGCGAGACGTTAGAGTAAGGGGTGACTTTAAATGTTTGATAGTACACCGCACTCCTGGTGAGACCTGACCTGAGATGACCCAACTTAAGCTTCTCCGAAAAGTTGCAGACTCAATCAACGATAAGGAGTGTCAAGTATAGCGTCACTTCGCGCCACTTTTTTGATGCCGGTGGGAATTCAGGAGAGAGGTGTTCAGACACCCCCTACGGGGTGACGGTTGAAATTGATAATAATAATTGTTAGGATTTAACGACGCACCAACTGCCAGGGTGATATGGCGTCGCCAACTCTCACCATGTTGGAAGGAATATTGGGGTCGGTTGAAAGTCTCACTTCTTTGATATTGTGACTATTGATTCTTGTTTCAAGTGCTGTCATGCGTAATATCTTACCTCCACCACTGCTATAATGCACCCATATATGCGACCGTAGCACCTAATCACACTGTTCTTATTCGTGTACAAAATGATATTTCAAAGCTCATCTGGACTATGGAGGCCTTTCGCATACAAATAATCAGAGGGAGCCTATGTATGGTCCCAGATGGAAGGCTGTCTGCTCGGCAGAGTTGGGTGTTGCCATGGCGACGCACTCGGCAGAAGCGAGATAAAAGAGACGAAGCCAACAAAACACTACCCGCTGATGGATGAGAACCCCGCTTCAGGGGACGGTCTGCCCAACAACATGATTAGTGACGGAGAACCGCTGCATTGCCATCACGAGCAGAAGCCTGCACGGAGCCATGTAGGGAGGGTCCCCAAACCATTACATGTTTTTTTCTGGAAGCTTCCGGGAATCGCAAATTAGTACTTGGGTCTAAGACGGTGAGATAAGATATGCATTGTGGTAAAAAGTGATTGAATTTTAAACAACACATATCACGTATTAGTAAAATCAAGTTAATCCCACAGGCAATCGCGTTTTATTTTTTCGAAGGAATAATTGTGATAATTACAAAATATAATTAAACATGTGAAACTACATCAAACGTCATCCCACGATGCTGATTACCATGCGACTTGTAGCACTCCTTCAATGCTGTGTGCTGCGCTGCTCCACCCACCCGTTTGTGCCCACTATTTTCACATTCAGAGCAGCCGTATTTTAGGAAATGAGATCAAACACGGTTACCAGAATGCTACAAAAGGGCGCGACTTTGTAGGTATACTTCTGGGGATGCAGGTGCATTCTCGATGTAAGCTTTTGCTTTCCCAACCGTCACTTTGCACCAATGGTGTTCTTGGTGGATCCTGTGCAGCGTCGCCGGCGCAGTCCTAAAAAACTCCCTTCTCCCAAGAATGCGAGTAACAGCGTCTCCAGGCTGCGATCTGGGTCTCGAACCCACCAAACAGGTCACTCCTCCAGATTTGGCATCACCAGTGCCCTTTCCAAAGTTACATAATCAACGCAACGCACCGGGCACCATAAGTACCATGAAGTGTGACCAAGCCTCCAGGTGCCACCCTGGGGAGGGACTGACCTGTTCTGGAACCAGACCTGAACCACCCTCATGTCCAGGCCGGTCTCCTGGCTCAGCTGCTCGCGTACGTGGCGCGCTGGCTTGCTGCTGTTGTTGTAGGCCACCTTCAGGGTCTCCAACTGCTTGGCTGTGATGGTGGTCCGGGGCCTCTTGTTGGTGGCATCCGCCTCTGTGAACCACAGCACCAATTGACAATGTGACTGGTGGTATGTGCTAATATTATTTTGCGTCCATCAGCGTGTAAAATATATCCACTCAATAGTGTTTGCATCGGTACATAGTCACTGCAGGTTATTACGTGACGTTAGGAAATCATGTCACCCTGCCTGAACCCAGCCAAAGTAGGTGTTCCTTCACCTTTGTACTGATTGTTATGTTGAAATATTATAGCTTTTCTTAGTGTTTAAAATTTTCCACAATGTCCTTTTTATATTCTGTATCATTAGCTGTTCCATGTCTACAGCCCCATCATACGCTACAGCCCCATCGTACCACCGTCCAGTAACCGATCTAGAATTTCGGTAAGGGTTGAGGGGAAAAGTTCCAGGAGATGGGTTATATCACTTCGGGGAGGGGCCCTTTTTGTGTACTCCGAGGAGGCCCTCTTAACGCATTTGGGGGGGCAGATGTTTGAAAAGTTTTAGCGGAAACAGTGGATCAAACGTGGCGGAAGGAGCGACGCTGTCCGTAGAAGAGCGGCCAAATAGTCTGTGGGCGCCTGTAAATGGGTGGCAAACAATGAAAGACGCTAAAGGCAGAAAGTCTGTTTCAGTGCCACCTTTAAAAGTCAGTTTTAGCGCCCGGGTATCGCTCAGTCCTCAACTTTGTTGGGGCGTTCAGGGCGCCTTCAGTGCCCGACACGTGTGCCGGCGTCCACAGGAGGGCGGCTGCGTGAACCTGGCGAAGGAGGGCGGTCACCCCCTCAGCCCCCGCCCCTTGGATCTGCCGCCGCCATCGCCTACCTGTGTCGCCGCGCTGTTTGGCCTGCTGGTAGTCCTCCTTGCAGACCAGTTTGCCGTCCTCGGTGAGGTAGAACTCGTCGCCGGTGTTGAGCTGCCTGCTGCAGAGCACGCAGACGAAGCAGTTGAGGTGGTAGACGTTCTCCTGCGCCCGCCGTACCACCTGGTCCGGTGGAATGCCCGCGTTGCAGCCCGAACACTTGGCGCCGTACCGCCTGAGAAATTCCAGCGAGTTTTAGGAGGGGGAGAAGACTCCTGACGTCGAAATTTGAAAATCAATCCGACGTATACCGAATCGGTTTCATCTATGACGATACATACATCTCTACGACAGTCCCTCTGAACGGAGAGGCAGCTGATGGCGACATTTGAAATCGCTACATGCTTCTGCTCCTCTATTGCTTAATTTTAACTGCAAATTGCATAACTACTTGAATAGCTGAATCACGTTATTTAAGTGAGAATATGTATATATTCTTAACTGGGACTCCCGTATGTGCGTTCACCATAGTAGACTGACTACAACTGCGGATCAGAGGCGTTCTATTGGTACAAGTCTCAATGCCAGCACACAGGAATCAAATAAGCGAGTTGTGAATTTCTCCCAACTTATGATTCCAGTGCATTTAATGAATTCCAGCCAGCCTCGCTCCAACATAACACAATTATCCTATCCCAACAGCTAGAGAGCCCGTAACCATCATCAATGTCTAGCCATCATCCAACGCACCTGAAGAAATCTTCCTTGCAGAACACTTGTCCGGAGCGTACGAAGCACTTGTCGGCCAGCTTGGCGCCGCAGTCGGCGCAGACGAGGCAGGAGCCGTGCCAGCATCGCTCCAGCACCTTCAGGATGAAGCGGTCCATGATCGGCTTCTCACAGCCACCGCACTTCGGAATAGTGGCTGCAAACGAGAGATCGTTCTCCGTGAGAACGGCCCGGGACTGCCAACACTCGCAACCTTATTTTTACCTCAGGATGTTATTTGAGAAAAAATGGTTTGATAAAGCATGTGGGAACATGTCAGTAGAAATGATTCAAAATGCAATGTCACCCCGCCAAGATAATTCAGATTTCATCACATTAAAATTATCCACCAATGCAAATCAATATGCTCAAAAACCATTATTATCAATTTAAGTCCATCCTGCACACGGAAATATGACTAATCGGCAAAAACGGCAATCCAATGAAGCGAAATTGCCGCAGCCTTCTCGACAATCCATCAATAGTTCCGGGACATATTCCAGCATTCGATCCGTGGCTTACTTTGCTCCACAGTGGTTACTACGGATACGACATCGTCAAACAATCACTAATCAGTGAGCCTCATCGTAACGAGACATGTCGGGTGAGGAAAGAAGGACAAAAAAACACGAATATAAAATCTGAAACTCCTCAGGGGTCACTACTATTAGAGAGGGTCATGAGCCGAACATGAGGCTGAAGTGATTTTTCGGCTGAATTTATTTGTGGTGGCGTTGAGTGACTTCAACGTTCGCTGACTTCATACTTGAACATGTTTTCACACAGTATAGAAATCGTCATGCATCACAAATAACATATTGCGTTTCAAGCCTCCATGTGCGACTCTTCCCGGTAGGTCACATCGTAGTTTGCTACGTTATCAGCGCTCAGTCCCATAATGCACTGCATATATTTTAGATTGCCTTCTTCTGTGTTTGAAAGAAACGTGCTTGTTACGAGAACCACATAATGATAACAACAGCAGATTGTTTTGTTAATTTGTTGTGTCTTGCTGCTGATCTCTCATCATCATTTACAGTTAAAACCAATACATAACGAGGAACTTTACCAAACATGTTAATATTCACTGTCATGGAACTCAAATGTTAGCAGTATCAACTTATCTCTTTGAACGGCATTACCTCGACTGAATTACGGAGAAACTTTAAAAGTTAACCGGACTGGCTAACGCATCCGCTTCCCACTCCCACTATACAAAACCCGACATTTTACCCTTATTAGACACTCTTGGTTTGTTTCATGACAGAGGTAGACAAGTTATTGGGGGCACAGGAGTATAGGGGTCAGCACGTCTGATTTCCACGCGGGGCACCAGGATTCAAGGCCCGGTCGATTCCCTGCGCAAGGGGCAATCTGGCTTCCGAGAAACTGTCTCCAACAGAAACAGAGCCGGCGACACCAAATGAACCTGGCAGTTGGTGCGTCGATAAGCCCCAGCAATTATTAACATAGTTGGTGATCCTAAGACCACACTGTCAAAAAAAACTGCAGGGTTTACCCCACCACGTGGTGGGAAACACCCAGAGAAGCTGTGGTGAGGATTATACCTAATCAGGCGGCGCCTATCACCTCTGCAGTTGGTGCGTAGCAAAGCTCCAAGGATTGTAGCGAGTTGGAAACTATTCATCTGATGTATTGTTGTTCCTGTTTTGCTTTAGCTTGCTGGGTTCGGCAAAGATGCCAGATTTTGTTTTCATGCCGGCTGCTGGATTGTTTGGGCTGGGGGCGTACCAGCCTCTCCCGTCATATAGTAGCCGTTCATTTAGCGATGCCGGCTGCTGGATTGTTTGGGCTGGGGGCGTACCAGCCTCTCCCGTCATATAGTAGCCGTTCATTTAGCGTTCCAAGAGTAAAAATAAAACTGAACTACGAAATCAGGATTACAGCCATCCATTCTCAGATGGAAATTATCTAACACCTGCAAAACTATTCACAGCATCAAAATATCTAAAATAGCGTTATTGATACAAAATGAAATGTTCCGGCTTAATTCTACCACGCTAAGGAGGCGTGTATAATTGCATACTTTCGAGGGTGCACGAGCATCCCTCAACGTGGGAAAGTTCCCCAAAGCGTTCAAGCTATGATAGATTTATAAATATATAAAAAATATAATATGTATATATATATATATATATATATATATATATATATATATATATATATATATATATAAGTTACAATGATGTTTAGGCGAATTTCAAAAACTAAATTTATAAAAACATTATATTGCACCACATAAACGCGTTTCGTATTAACTTCATCAGTATGTAGCACAATACAAGTATAAATAGAAACAGGAATATTCAAACATCAACTTGGAATTTCGGCAATCATGTCCTGTGAACAATTATTCAACAGTCCTTCAGCGAAAAAGTTTTCCGAATATTAGCACAGAGGCCACAGTGTGCACACATTCATACCATAAAACGCGCCTTCAGAATAAAATAGTACCATAAACCTAAATATTTCAAAACAATTAACTCTGGTATACGCTTGTAATGAATTTAGCTGTCGGAGTGCTTAAGTTAATGAAACCCGTACGATGTCTGATACAGTTGTTTGATAAAATGAAAGAAGCTTCTACGATTTTCCTAGCTCTTTTGCTGATATTTTTGGCTACAACTTTTGCCCCTCCCCAGTCCGGTAAATGTTTACACTCCATGCTGTGTACTACTAATGCGTTACTCTCTCGATTATGTATAAAATCTTTCCTATGTTCTGCTAATCGTATTTTCAAACCTCTATGTGTTTCACCATAATATGACTTCGGGCAACCTGTACATGGAACATTGTAGACTACACTATTTTCCTGAGTATTTTCCGACTTGCAGTAACTACTGAACATATCCCCTATTTTTCTCCCTGACCTTTCGATTAGAACTATATTTAATCCTCTAAGTTTTTTATTCAAATCTTCCGTTTGTGAAGATTGAGGAACAGTGATTACTCTCTGATATTCCTTTTATTTTTAGTATTTGACTTCTTTCTTATCTGTTTAGCCTTATTTTTGCATGTAATGAGCAGAGCCTTCGGATATCCTAACCTTTCAAAAATTTTAAATATATGGCCTATTTCTTCGTTGAGGAACTCTATGCTGCAAATTCTCAAGGCTCCCAAAAAGAGCCTTTAGAATTTAGAATTCCCTTCATTCTCACTAGACGAGGAGAATGAAGGAAAGTTGCCATTTTTGGACGTATTAATAGTTAGGAACGATGAGGAGGTTAACTTTAAAGTCAACAGAAAAACAACTAACAAGGAGGATTATGTTCACTACTTATCTGCACATAGCCAAAAAACAAAAACAGGTATAGTCATAGGATTTTGAAAGGTTAGGATATCCGAAGGCTCTGCTCATTACATGCAAAAATAAGGCTAAACAGATAAGAAAGAAGTCATATACTAAAAATAAAAAGGAATATCAGAGAGTAATCACTGTTCCTCAATCTTCACAAACGGAAGATTTGAATAAAAAACTTAGAAGAGTAAATATAGTTCTAATCGAAAGGTCAGGGAGAAAAATAGGGGATATGTTCAGTAGTTACTGCAAGCCGGAAAATACTCAGGAAAATAGTGTAGTCTACAATGTTCCATGTACAGGTTGCCCGAAGTCATATTATGGTGAAACACATAGAGGTTTGAAAATACGATTAGCAGAACATAGGAAAGATTTTATACATAATCGAGAGAGTAACGCATTAGTAGTACACAGCACGGAGTGTAAACATTTACCGGACTGGGGAGGGGCAAAAATTGTAGCCAAAAATATCAGCAAAAGAGCTAGGAAAATCGTAGAAGCTTCTTTCATTTTATCAAAAAACTGTATCAGACAACGTATGGGTTTCATTAACTTAAGCACTCCGACAGCTAAATTCATTACAAGCGTATACCAGAGTTACCTTTACCAACGTGTAATTTTTCATAACATTGTTTGATTTCCTGCGTACCGCGCGAGACATTATTACTAGAATGAACCTCCTCGAGAACACCTCTGTGCATTAGTGAAAAACTCAACGAATCTCAGTTAAGAAAAGAAGAAAAGCAAGGAAGGAAGAATATTTCAGTGTGTGGTGCAAGTTTGGGATGAAAAATGGCTCCAAGAGTGTTCATAGAGTTATCAAGAGTGTTCTGTGAAACCTGTGTGCATCAAAATTTTAAGCTCATTTCTTTATCAAACTAATGAATAGCTGGTGCATGAAATGTGAAGTATAATGTAAATAGTTTTAAACACTTTGTTAGTCCCGATAACTTCGGTTTCTCAGGTTTGTGGTTTCTTCCTGCTTTCTACTCTAATTATGTGGTCAAGCTAACTCTTACCCTTCGGGCGGACCAATCATTGCAATACTATGATCTGCATTAGTGGTTAAGTAGGATATTACTTAATACCCAATCTAAATTTTACAGACCCTATAACAAATTCAAATAACATGGCACCAGTTTCAGTTAAATATATTGACAACCGATTTGAAAGGTTCACTCAAGAAAATGAACAACTAAAAAAGGAACTATGGGATCTTAGAGAAGAATTTACAAATATGAAAGCGGGCTTCGAGGAACTTCAGTTCCTAGTGTCTGAAAACATCGAGAGACGGGAAGCAGTCGAGACCAACTTAGCATCTGTAGACACGAAGTGCTCCACACTAGCCAATGATCTAGCTGGTGTACATGAGAGATGCTCGACACTTGCCGGTAAGCACAATAAACTTAGTACAATACTTGAGCTTCAGTGTCATTACTCCAGTATGGGAACCCTTCTATTATCAGGGGCAGTCATTCCCGAGTTTAGAGCTGAAGAAAACACCAAACACATGATTCTCTGGGTCATTCAGGAATACCTGGGGATCAGTATCCATCCCTTAGCTGTCACAGTCTGCCATAGACTTAGGAACAGGGGTACGGTCCTTGTGCGCTTTGCAAACAAGGATGAACGGGAGGCGGTGTATCGAAAACGTATCTCTCCAGTGAAGCATGGTCTCCTAGTCCATGAAAGCCTGACCTCCAGTAGGTTAGCTGTAGTGAAATTAATCAAAGAGATGCATTACCCAAAAGAACAATCTCCTTTCCTCACCCATTACACTAGCCAAGGAAGAATCTTCATCAGACCTAAAGGCTCCACTCAAGCCGTGGAAGGGGAAGTGGGTGCTACCAAGGCAGACCTCCTCGCTCTATGCCCAGAGATAACCAACAAGGGAAATGATAACTCAGCCCCTAACAGGCAACTGCCTGTGGGTCAACACAAGTCTAGCCCCTCTCAAAACCAGGGTAGCAGGGTTAGTGCTATTGGAGAAAAAAGCTGACAACCCTAGGCGCATTGTCACCTCCAACCCACTCCCTGATAGTGGAGAGACTCATGTGAAATCTGCTGATGCTTCTCTTCGCTCTCTGACTGGTGGATCGGCGTTGGGAGCTGGCTTCCCTACATCGAATGCAAGGGCACCCTCAAAACTCTTAGGTGACAGACTTGGTGCAGTTTCTGTTGCGGGGGTGTTGTAAATGGGCCCACCCCGCTGCCCGATTCTAATGGGGGGCGTAAGATTGTCCCAGCTGCTATCTCTGCTGGTACAAACAAGACCCAGACTGCCTGTGGTATGGTAGACGCTCCATCCTTCAGTGATAATAGATCAGGTAAGATATCTGAGGAGCTCCCTCCCGGTCCTTCCGACACTCATCGACCAGATCTGTGTGTAGCGACGATCTCTCATGGGTCATCCTCTGCACCAGTGCAGACTAGAAGTAAATTCAAGACTTCTAACCTGTAAACATGTGTATCTGTCTAACCCTCTGTTCATATCACCAGAACTGTTTCTCTCATATCGGTATTTATTTTCCTTCCCGTATCCTATAATCATGTTCCCTTCTATCCTGAGGCTGTCATTGATGTTATCAGCCGAATAAAATATTGTTGTTACTTTCTGATCCATATGTCTTAGAACATGTATTGGTTGGTTGGTCCGTCTGTCCCTGTAAAAAAGCAAACTAAAAATTAGTTTAGTTCTTTGTCTTCTCTGTAAAGTTCTGTAGGGTTTATAGATTAAGAGTTAACACCTTTTCTCTCATTAGTCCGTAAGCTTCGTTAGTTCTTGTATCTTGCTAACGAGTTTCTTCCGAATCTGCCCTTCAACCCTCTGTAATTAAATTCCAGATTCAGTTTTATATTTTTTTATCTCATACTACTACCATTATTGCTAGATTTTCTCCTCAGTATGCTTCTACTGACATTAATTCTAGCCCACTATCTGACTCGCTACATGCTGTGCTTGATAAATGCAAGTATATCGATATAAGTGCACAATTACATCATGAAAATAAGGGTCTTAATATCATTCATGTTAATATTCGCTCCTTGCAGAAGAATTATGACTCTCTTGTTCTGTTGCTCAATCAACTAAATGTGAAGCCTGATATTATTCTAGTGTCTGAAACCTGGTTAGACCCTTCACTTACATCGTCATATCAGATCGATAACTACCGACTTGAAACTTCAAACCAGAGTGGGTCTAGAGGTAAGGGAGCAGCAATTTATATTTCCAATGACATTCCTTATACTAGGCGAAATGCTCTTCAGCTGAGCAACGCCCATTTTCAATCTGTTTTGATTGAAATTCAACCAAGAAAGTCCAGAAGTGGAATCATTGGTTCGCTCTACCGCTCTCCCTCATATCAAACCCTTGAATTCATTGAATATTTCGAAAACCTTCTTGAAGAAATAGGCAGGGAGCCAAAACATGCCATACTAGGGGGGCGATTACAACATCGATCTACTAAAATTAGACACATCTGAAAGCAGCGCCCAATTTTGCAATATGGTATCTGCAGCCGGCTGTTTTCTATGCATATCCCTCCCTACTAGAATAACAGCAACTTCCAATACCCTGATCGACAACTTTATTAGTAATGACCTATCCATCATCACCCAGAACAACGTTCTGCTGTCCGATATCAGTGATCATTTGCCGATTTCAATTACCGTTAATATAAACTACACCAATCCAAATAAAAAACTCCAAACTAGCAACCTGTTTGACTTCAGGAAAACAGATTTCCTGTAGCAAAACCTTATTCCGAAACTTGCACAAGTATATGCGATCGATGGTGCGGAGGAGGCTGCAGCCTTCCTAATAAACACAATTAAAGAAGAATTATCTTAGTTAACTATAAAAAAATCAATAGGAAAAAGTGCCGATCCAGCCATGGATATCTTACAATATTCTAAGCTGCATCAATCAGAAAAATAAACTATACAAAATATCAATTCATAACCCTACTACTGCAAATGGAACTAAGTTTAAACAGTATCGCAACGTTCTCAATAGCGTGATCCGAAATGCAAAAAAAGACTACTTCAAAAGAAAAATAGAAGAATTCAGAGCTAATCCTCAAAAGTTATGGCAGATTCTTCTTGGCCTTACTCGCAAAAATAAGGAAAGACCTCCACCCCCTGACACATTTAAAGCTGGGGATGCAACCTTTCATGACCCTTCTACTATAGCGAATACCTTTAACAATTTTTTGTCACAATTGGCTCTACCTTAGACGCAAAGCTACCCAGTGCCATCACAGATTCTATGCATACTCTGCACAACCTTCATCAGCCTGTTGAATCCTTCGAATTCCAACAAATAAATACTCTTACTATAGCCAACACAATTAAGGACTTGACAAACACTGGTGGGGGAGAAGACGGACTTAGTTCTAAAATCCTTCAAACAATTTCTGACATCATCTCTCCAATTTTAGCTTTTATTTTCAACAAATGCATAACTCAAGGAATTTTCTCCTCCTGCTTAAAACATGCAGTGATCATACCAGTATTCAAATCTGGGGATCCATCAAATTTCAATAACTATAGACCAATTGCCCTTTTGAGCACTATCTCAAGAATATTCGAAAAAATTGTTTATTATCAGATGGTTAACTTTCTGAATTGGCACAAAATTTTGTACTCACATCAATTTGGGTTCAGGAGAAAGCACAGTACCTACATGCCGATCGCTCTTCTTTACGATCTTATAACCTCTTCTCTTGCAAACAAAAAAGTTTGTGCAACAATTTACCTGGCTCTTTCGAAGGCTTTTGACACTGTAAATCATGGCATTCTGCTCAAAAAGCTACATTTTTATGGTTTTCAGGACTTGTCCAATGATTTCCTGTCATCCTATCTTAAAAACAGGACACAGACAGTGAAATTCAACAATACCTGTTCACAAAATCGTCTCACACTTAGAATGGGTGTACCACAGGGATCTGTTCTTGAGCCCCTCCTATTTCTCCTTTATATTAATGACATACATCTCAGCTCGCAAACCCCTAAATTTTTACTTTTCGCTGATGATGCTGCTCTCGTATATACAGCTGACAATATTGACCAACTACAAAGTATAACTACAAATAGCCTACCAGAAGTGTATAATTGGCTGGTGGGAAATCGTCTCACGCTGAACGCTAATAAATCTGTCTACCAGGTATACCATTACTCTGAACCTGTCTCTCAGATTCAGATTTCAATTAATAATACCATCATACAAACATGTTTTAGTGCTAAATACCTTGGGATAACTATTGACGAGGACCTAAAGTGGAAATATCATATAAAAAACACAGAACACACGATCGCCCGGAACATTGGGCTTATAAACCGTATCAAATACATTCTGGATTCAAGATACATCCTCATGCTCTATAATTCACTTATACTCCCATATCTTAATTACTGCTCCGAACTCTGGGGAGTAACGTATTCCTCTCGGCTGACTAGACTTATAACTCTCCAAAAGAAGATGGTGAGAATAATTGATAAGGTCGGCGTTCGTGATCACACATCGAACCTTTTTAAGGAATTAAAAATTCTGAAACTTCAGGATCTTGTTAAACATTCGCTCCTCCTTATCCTCTACTCACACCTTGCAAATACTCTCCCCCTTCCTCTAGCTGAAAAATTTACAATCACTCCAATGAAATCATGACAGAGTCATGAGAACCGGAAATCACTTTACGATTCCATTCGCTCCCACTAATTACTGCAATTTCTCACTCTTCATAACTGCTCCAATCACCTGGAATGATATAATCATCCCAAATATACGGTCTCCAGATGACGTTCCTGTCTCTCGATCGTTTTTCAAGACTGTTACTAAGCGTATATTTTTAGATACCTGTTAGAATTATTGTCCCGGACAGATTTGCTGCAATATTTGCTTCTTCGCATCTCACCATTCCTATCGCCCGTAGATTCTACAATAAGATTTAAGGCCGCTAACTATTAACATCTTATTTACCCAAAGCTACTTATGATATATCACACTGCTTGCACCAGTTCCATGGGATTAAACACCCTTCTTAATATATTAAATAGTTTTACATTTTGACTTCAATATGTGCACAGACAAGCAGGATGCCCTTCAAGCTCTGCTTCTTGCCCCTCCTTGTCTTAATTTTTATCAGCTATATCAAGGACTAATTCTCAATATGGGGGCATTCCAGGACAGATCGACCAAGGCTTGACACCACCATATCTAGAAAAAATCTGAAACTTTGTCCCCGGGGTAGTTTTGGGCCAGAAACACGCCTGTGAGAATCTTAGCCCCCTCCGATCAACGGTGACCGAGTTATAGCCCGAGGCATTTTCGGGAGGTCACCCTGTGGACTCATTTTTGATGCTTCATAACTCAAAAACGCATAGCCTGATTAACAAGTTTTGTATATCATTGAACTCGTCTTGAACTATACTTTATTTTAAAAGAGAAAATTTCAAAATTTGAAAATTTTTTACTTTTAATTTGTTTGACCTTTTCTTTTTTGACCTAGCTAGACCTTTTCCCAGTTGAAATTGCCATTTTAGACACCTCAAAAATTTTGATTAATAAAATATCTTTCGATAGGAAAAATAAAAAAATGCGTTCTAGCTATAAGTTCCAAATATTTAGCACCTAAGGTAGGTATGTAGACGGTTTTTGACCACTGCAGTAGTACAGCCTTATGTTTAACGCCGCAAACATAGTGATTGTTTTTGTAATCGGTTGCTGATAATCATATTGCTTTGTCTTTACGAAATTCTCATCGTGCAAGTGTCAGAATTTATGACAATTAACACGCGCCCACCCGAGGGGGTGGGCAACCGGCCTCCTCAGGTCTCTACAGGTAGTAAAAAAAAACACCTTAGCGCAGCGCCACCGTACACCATCTATCTCTAACACAACATATTACAACTTCTGGAAAAATTTTAGAACTGGGTCATACCAGGTCAAACCGCCAAACCAGGTCAAGAGACCTAACCTCGAAAAAACTTTGGGAAGTGCATCAATAATATCAAATTTAGCCTATCGTGGTTTGATTCACATTACATAGTAAGGTCGCCCAGCAAGATAATTTTTCGTAGCAGGATTTCTATGTCGATAACCGGGAGCAGGGTCAAGGTCATGGTTTTTCCATTAGAATTGCATGGGGCAATTGGTAAATTTTGATAACTTGAGAAAATTGAGAATTGTCGAGAATTGCGATGGAGGTTTTGTTTTTACGTTGTCGTGTCTGGCTTGCCACTGCAGTTTAATTAACACGCGCAGTGACGGGGGTCTGAGCCACCTTCGCATTGACGGGGAGGGACGGGTACCCGCCCCCCCAAGATCTCGAGAACCACGGTAGGTAGCGAAAAACGGTAAACGGCGTTTGGCTGCCCATCCACTTCTCCATCGAAAACATCTGAACCATTTTTTTGTCAGGTCACATTTAAGGTCACGAGAGGTCAAAACATGCCCGTCATAGGGATAACATGTAAAATTCAGTTTTTCGGGCATTACATCCGAACATCATAGGGATAACATGTAAAATTCAGTTTTTCGGGCATTACATCTGAACAATTAAAGATAGAGCAAAACGACTTGAACTATATGAATCCTCTTAGCAAGCCGAATCGAATGATATATAATTTGACCTTGCTAGGTCAAATCAAGGATTTGACCTGACCTGAGGTCAGGTCAGGGTCAAATTATATAAAATGCATATCATTAGAACCACAAAGCCCAGGCGAGTCTAATGCAGCTAAAATAAATGCTCTATCACCATCTGTTACTGAGTTATTCCGTAAAAACCATTTTTCCCATGTATTTCCAATGGAGAGGTCAGGCCTCGTACCTGACCTTAGGTCATCGATATCAAAAATACCGGAACATATGTTAGAGAACTCGGTGGGGCCATTGTGTGATATGAGTTTCAATCGGATAAGTTCACCTTGCTCCGACTTATGCTATCTTAAATTTTTTTGAGGTCGGGTCATTTGACCTGTGCTGGTGACCTGACCTGAAATGACCTAACCTTAACATTTTTACAGAAGTTGTAAAAATGATGAGGGAAAAGGTATACCAAGTACGGCGGCGCTACGCGCCGCCGTTTTTCTACTATCTCCGAAAAATCCGAGGGGGAGGCGGGTACCCGCCCCCCGTCAATGCGCGTGTTAATATTCTTTTTACCATACAGACCTAAGCCTGGTTCTAGGTCAAAGCAGGTTAATTTTGGCATTTGACTAGGCAATATTATAAGATACATAATCCGTTTGGGCTCAACAAGAGTGTTCCAATGGCGCTGAACATTTCTTTCAACGGCTCTCCTCTGTCACCTATTATGCCACAAAATTTAGGTTTCCACTTTGTTCCTGTAAGAAATACTGTGACCTCGAGGAACCTCAAAGATGACACGACCAAACGATTGTGTGTAACATATTCGGTAGTGATTAAAACTGGCTGTTTAGCGGCATCACTCCCAGTGCACAGTGTAATTATTCATCTGGGATTCTGGGATCCGTGTCAGCTATGAAATGATCACCTTGTAAAAATATCATGAGGCAATCTGTTCAAGTGACCAAGTCGAATGCGTTACAATTTCAGGACACTTTTTCGCATATATGAGCAGATTCAAATTACTTTTTGGGAATGAAATTCTTTCAGACACGTTTGTTTACATTGCATGAATCCTCTCAAACGTATGCTGTGCTGCACTGGGTCACCTTGTATCGATACTACTTTTCCATCTCGGGGACGATGTAATTGTGTGAGTTAGTGGTGCTCATAGGATAACTTATATTTGTTTCAATTATGGATAAACTCGCAACATCTTTGTAAACTTTCGTTTAAGGCTGAAAGGTCATTTATTAATAAGTTCATTTGCCCTCGTCTCCCTCGAAACAATGGATCCCTTTCTATCACTTTTAATGGCTGCAATTTTATTTTTATAAATATTGTCCAAGTTGTTTCTAGTTCAGTTTTAGGAGTAGGTGTCTCACTAGAGTCATCACGGGACTTTTTACGGAGACCCCGACCCCACCACCCAAACGAGCAACTCCCACGATGAAATGTTAATCAATGAACCAAATTTGAAAGTCCCACAAGGCATAACGACGACCGTCTACCTCAGGTCACACCCTCACCAGTCAGTTGCCAGCTGGCCTTCAGTATTTACGGTACCTACCACCTCCCAGTTGACCTAAATTATTTTTCCAGAAGTTGTAATATGTTGTGTTAGAGTTTGATCAGATGGCGTACGGTGGTGCTGCGCTAAGGTGTTTTTTTACTACCTGTAGAGACCTGAGGAGGCCGGTTGCCCACCCCCTCGGGTGGGCGCGTGTTAATTGTCATAAATTCTGACACTTGCACGATGAAAATTTCGTAAAGACAAAGCAATATGATTGCCAGCAACCGATTACAAAAACAATCACTATGTTTGCGGCGTTAAACATAAGGCTATACTACTGCAGTGGTCAAAAACCGTCTACATACCTACCTTAGGTGCTAAATATTTGGAACTTATAGCAAGAACGCATTTTTTTATTTTTCCTATCGAAAGATATTTTATTAATCAAAATTTTTGATGTGTCTAAAATGGCAATTTCAACTGGGAAAAGGTCAAGCTAGGTCAAAAAGAAAAGGTCAAACAAATTAAAAGTCAAAAATTTTCAAATTTTGAAATTTTCTTTTTTCAAAATAAAGTATGGTTCAAGACGAGTTCAATGATATACAAAACTTGTTAATCAGGCTATGCGTTTTTGAGTTATGAAGCATCAAAAATGAGTCTATAAGGTGACCTCCCGAAATTGCCTCGGGCTATAACTCGGTCACCGTTGATCGGAGGGGGGCTAAGATTCTCACAGGCGTGTTTCTGGCCCAAAACTACCCCGGAGACAAAGATTCAGATTTTTTCTAGACATGGTGGTGTCAAATTGAAATATTTTTGGTCGTTTTGTCCTGGAATGCCCCTATGAAGACGGTGCCAACAGAAATATCAATGCACTCCAACCTCAACTAGCCTAGGATTGTACTCGCTGTCCATCGAATCTACTGGCCCTGGTGGCGCTGACTCGCTGTCGACATGCCTACCACTCCGTCATAGCCCCGATAGGTGGCGCCACGTCTGTGGTAGGCCACCCAAGCACTGGCATGAGTTGCCCTTGAGGTCAACCGGCAGGAAATCTGGGAAAACATGGAGCAAGTGTTTCAACCAAGAGTAGTGCTTCTAGGAAGAGAAGGAACAGAAGATCCTCTGCCTTTATCAGCTCACTCCACAACACAGAGAAGCAAAACGAGTATTCCCTCATAGACTTTCTCTCCATCACTGGGAGCAGGTCTCGAAAGCTCGACATGTTGTCTCGATCCAGAAACAAAGGCAGGCTCTCCAGCCCAGACTTCTTGTCCTCTTGAGCTCAGCTACCAGATGCTACAGGTTTACAGCTGGTTATACCAGTGGTGGAAGCACTGAGCCAGTGGGATGCACAAACTGGCTCTTTTTTTGGATAATTGCATCGTCAAAAAGTGTTTGTATGGATACAATATAGGTCATGGTTACTATACTAAGGCAAACATCTCCGGCTAAAACCGTGTGAGAACTATCTTATTAATTTCCTGTCTTGCCTTGTAGCGAGCTCCGTCCTCAAATGTTTTCAAGCTCTTTTTAACGAAACTGTGTATGAGTATGTGTGTGTGTCTGTGTAATAATAAACGTGTATGGCTTCAATTGTTTTGAAATCTTTAGGATTATGGTACTATTTTATTCTGAAGGCACGTTTTTATGGTATGAATGTGTGCACACTGTGGCCTCTGTGCTATTATTCGGAAAACTTTTTTGCTGAAGGACTGTTAAATAATTGTTCTCATAACATGATTGCCGAAATTCCAAGTTGATGTTTGAATATTCCTGTTTCTATTTATATTTGTTTTGTGCTGCATACTGATGAAGTTAATACGAAACGCGTTTATGTGGTGCAATATAATGTTTTTATGAATTTAGTTTTTGGAATTCGCCTAAACATCATTGTTACTTATATTTGTCACTATGAACACAACATATACACATATATATATATATATATTTACATATAATATATACATATACATACATACATACATAAATATAATATATAAAATACATAACAATATATCGGTTTATAAATATAAAACACAGTAATAAGTGTCGCACATACTCAGAATGTCTTAGGTGGTTCCGTGCAAAATTGTTGAGCTTTAAGAACATATTTGCACTACCCCAGTCCCTCACCCTGCCTAGCAAAATATGTATTGGCTGATCTGGGAAATGACGTTAAGCTTTTCCATGATTCTGCACCTCTGTCACAAGCCATACCTTTCAATGCATCAGGAATTTCACAAATGTCGAACGGAGGCGACAGCTCCAGATGCGAGTGGAGTGAACTCGTGGTACCGGAGCGGTGCACTGGCTGGGTGGATGGCTGGCCCAGAAACCGGCAGGAGGAGGGCGGAGAGCTGCCCTTCACGGGGAGGTCGTGACACCAGCTGGCACTCCGGTCATCACGGTCATCTCGGGCGACCCCGCGCTGAGGTAAGCTCTGGAGGCCGCGGAGGTGCCGGGGACGCCGACGCAGACAGCAGGAACGCCGCGCGCCTCACAGACTGGTGCAGGCTTCAAAGACGATGTAGACACTGTTTGGTGCGAGCCAGTTCCGTTGACTCTGCTCACTCACTTCAGCAGTGCTTCCTTTCCAGTCGTAATCACCCCCTCACTTTCCTGGAGACGCAACCTGAACACTCTGTCTTTCACCACACTTCCACCGTGTTTCCACCAAGCTGCACACAGCGTCGTGTCTTGGTACTGCTGCCTCTGTGGTCCCCGGAGAGGATCGGGCCTCCGCCGCGTGTCTGCCCGGAGAGGATCGGGCCTCCGCCGCGTGTTGCGCTCGGCCGCAGCAGCCGCGCACTGGCAGCGGACGCGGCCAGCCGGCCCCCTGCACCCTGCGGGCACCCGGCCCGACGCCCGCTCTCCCACAGAGGGGGCCAGGTGCCGGCAGGGACCGCACTCAATGACGGCTTCGGTGTGGAATGATGCCCACGGCTGCCTCTGAGCCCCAGCACGACCCCCTCGACACTGTGCGACAGTGTGTGCGACCGCGAGGAGGCGACCGAGAGCCGAGACTAGTGCATGCCGCCCAGTCTGTCCTGCGTCAATCGTTGCACATAATTCGTCAGTTCGCTGTCGTTCTGTTCCATCTCGATTATAATTTAAAGATTAGCACGAACTTTTACCACGCGTCTGCGGATTTATCAGGCCCCCCATCTCCCCAGTCCTCGTGCTCCAGTCAGTTATCTGTCTGAATTCTTGCTATCTTTTTTCACAGCAGTGTGCATAATCGAAAATCCAATGGCTCTTTGGTCCTTATTGGACCTGCTTTTGGACGTTTTTGTGTAGCTTGATCTGTTGTGAAATATGCTTCGTTGTAACTAGATTAGATGATAGTGGTCCTGCTTGCTGTCCTCATGTCAATTTTATATTGCTCATTCATAGGCAGATCCAGGATTTTCGATCTAGAAGCACGTGGTCAGGGGAGGGGGGGCAATCTGGACCAGGGGTGCTCCACTTTTGGGCGACAAAATCTATCCGATGGGCCCCAAATCCTATGGTGGGGGCGCCGATATTGGCATCCTGAGGGAACAGAAATGGGAAGAGACATTGTCAATCCTCCTTTCAGGATGCGCTGCGACCATTTCAGGCGGCACCGAGGGTTAGTCAGGTGTGGGGGAAATCGAGGGACAGCCTTTCCCACCTCCCCTGGATCCGCATATAAGCTCATTAAAGAAACAAAACTTCTCATCAAATTCGCAAGTGGAGGAGAAGTTAAGCCATGGTCAATTTACTGCATTAAAGTATCATAATGTTACTGTCCCATTTCTCACCACAGTTTCAACTGCACTGTCCCAGATTCAGAGCACAATATTTGAAGGATTACAGGCTATCCCAAAAGTAACGGACACATTTATTTTGCTCATAATTTTGGAAAAAACCGCCCTAGGATAGCAAATATTATGCCCAATGATAGACACTCTGTGGAAATTTACTCTATTACGGCAAGGGTTTTACTCCGAGCATCACACGAGCGGATACTCCACATGGCCTCAATTTCTGACTGCGCAGAGACTAGAGCGCCGCTTCGTTTCCTCCGCTACTCTCGTGCAAGGTGATGTCGCAGATTCCGGCGGAGATAGCTAGTTTGAGCTGCGCTATGTATATTAGGAATTTTGCAGGCCTTTAACTCGAACTCTTTCTTAAGGATCCGATGTGCTGAGAACTTGCTGGTTTTCACTTTCCCAGCCATGCGCCGCAAGGAAATCTTCAGATCTTGGTGATTCTTGTGGTAACTTCTCTGACCTTTCTCGCGACTGGAAAGTTTAGTCTATGGTCCCTCTTGCCTATATCAGGTATTTAACCCATTTTTTAAATAGGTATTCTATAGGCTAAGGATTGAGTTCCTTGATTGTATTTTCTTCACAAAACAAGAAATAGGAAAAAGAAACACGGAATCCCACTTGGGCTACTGCAACCAAATATGTTTCTATTCAAAATTTTAGGAGATTGCTTATTTGTCAGTGACTCAGCCATGGGTGCAATTTTCTATCTCTTTGGGGGGTTCCCGATCACCCCCAATCCTAAGTCGAGCACCCCTAATCATGTGCTGAGCACCCCCAATACATGTGCCGCCCCTGGCTTACAGGGGCGCAGCCAGGGGGGTACAGGGGGCACGTGCCCCCCCATCGGTAGCCAGACAGCGAGTTTACTGTATATGGCAGCATGGCGTGCTGCCGTATCATGACGTCACGCGATGTGGAGGGTTTTTATCCTTTGCAAAGGGAAATTAAGCGATACAAATTATTGAGCTAATTAGACATCTTTTAGCAGAATTAAGGCCTAATTTATCATTTTCAATACAAATTACCCCTAAAAACCAACCCGGGCTAAAATTGCACCGAGATGCCGCATTCCCTTTGAAGTGAGAATCCGCTAAACTGACTGGGCCGCACCTCAGCTGTCGGCGCGGCCTCTCCTCCTGCTATTTAGCGCTAATTTTCAGCCAATTTCGGCTAACCTTGTCAGAAGTTCAGCCATCGGGAACATAGTCTTTTTAAGTGGGTACACTCAGTACCTTTTCTCACGCTACGCCTGTAGCCCACTGCAGTATCCGCCGTGGACACGCTGCCGTCGGTCGGTACTTACTTTTCTCCCGTTGCCAGCGGCCTGTGCCCAGTCAGTCGAATCTGTCCACCCGCCGTCACCGTCACCCCGCGGTGTGCGTGACAATATCAGACAGTTCAGCTTAGCCACAGCACAGTACGCTGATCCAGCGCATGCATATTTCATGCGCGCTCCAAAACGCTGGCTCCACCGTCGGCCCATTGTCGGAGCAGTGCAATCTATTGCCGGCTATTAGGCCAGATTGGCGCGGCCGTTTGGCGCGCTTTGTGAGCGGCTGAGCCGGGCGGCAGCAGGAATGAGCCGGACCCCGCCAGGTGATTATGGTGCCGATGACGTGATTGAACCATCGACTGCACGCCATCCACTGCCAATTCCAGCATACCCCACTGCAAGCCAGACGGCCGGCTTCGTACTCCAGCACGGCCGGCCTATTGGTGCTGAACGAATAAATCCTGGGAAAATTGCCCGAAATAACTTAGTTGCATGATAAAGGGAAACTTTCAGTATCTAATCTGTGGGTACAAACAAGTTTTTTGTAGGCTTGGCATACTATCATAGTTACTAATTCTCACAGCCTGCCTAAATGAGCGCACGTTTAACACGAAACAAACGACCACAGAAATATGTTCTTAAATGACGCATTAAAGGGTTTGTATCTGGAGACAACAGAATACCGAATTGTTTGAATCAGTAGCTCGTCCCATCATCAGTACCACCAGTTTCCCCTGTTGAGCCGCCACTGCGGGCACGACACAGTCAGAACAGCGCGGCGACCTCCTCTTCACCACGGTCGGCTGCTCGGCTGACGCTGATTCAGCTGACGTTGATGTCATCAGTGTCCAATGGACGTACACGCGACGTCACCTCAGCAACAGGGCGCGGCCGCCTCCGAAGGCGGGCGGGTCTGCGCCAGGGCACGGACCTTGGGCCAATCTCCGGACGGGTCCGCGCCGGGGCACGGACTTCGGGCCAATCTCCGGACGGGTCCGCGCCGGGGCACGGACCTCGGACCGATCTCCGGGCGGGTCCGCGCCGGGGGACGGACCACGGGTCGATCTCCGGGCGGGTCCGCGCCGAGGCACGGACCTCGGACCGATCTCCGGGCGGGTCCGCGCCGAGGCACGGACCTCGGACCGATCTCCGGGCGGGTCCGCGCCGGGGCACGGACCTCGGACCGATCTCCGGGCGGGTCCGCGCCGGGGCACGGACCTCGGACCGATCTCCGGGCGGGTCCGCGCCGGGGGACGGACCACGGGCCGATCTCCGGGCGGGTCCGCGCCGGGGGACGGACCACGGGCCGATCTCCGGGCGGGTCCGCGCCGGGGCACGGACCTCGGACCGATCTCCCGCATAGTCGGATTGGAGCAGGGAGGTCATATCTTTGCAGTGTTTGTAACACCTCAGAGTAGTTCTCAGCTAATTCTGACTGTCCCTCAGTTTGTGCACGCCCTTGTGTACACGTTTAATTAATCCTCAAATCGCCCGTACAGCTTTTCTCTTCTTACTTATTGAATAAGATGAAATAATTTGTCACTCTAGGACTGTGAAGTTAATCCTGATTAGAAATGCATTACCTTGGGAAATCAGATTACAGTTTGTCTGGTCTCAGTCATGCTACCACCGTCAAGCACTAGTTTTAAAAAGCAGCCGCTAATGCCAACGTATTTTTGCAGCGCTGTTCATCTCGGAATTTTGATCTGCAATTCCGCCATACCGTGATCGCGGACAACTCAAAATGGATCGCGGAGTTTATACTTACTTTATGAAATTCCGTGATCGTAGTCGCGGTTGTGGACTATTTTTTACCTGAAATTCCACGATTTTTAGTCCGCAATCGAACAGTTTGAATAAACAAAGTCCATAAAAATTCAAGTGACAAGTGACAGCCAACTTCGAGTCCCTGGTATTGGCGGCGCGGTAGTTGAGTGGCCAGCGCAGCTGGTTTTCACGCAGCCGACCCGGGTTCAAGGCCCGGTGACTTCCCTGAACAAGGGGCGAGCTGGCTCCTGAAAAACCCTTCCAACAGGGAAAGAGCTGGTGACTATATCACCCTGGCAGTTGGTGCGTAGATAAGCTCCTTTTTTAGCCCCGGGTATTCCTCAAGGGGAACTGTGGTCTCTTGAGCCTGTCCAAGGGATCTGGCTGGGCTAAGGAGTCTGAAGAAGAGTAAGCAGTTTGGGGCGAGGATCTGCACTCTGCTCAGATATGCAGTTTGAGTAAAGCTGTTTGCTCTTTTCTTGGATAAAGCAAGGAGCTGCACAGACGTATTTAAACTGTAAAGGATGATATGTCCGAAACACTGTGCATGACATGTCCGAAACACTGTGCATGATATGTCCGAAACACTGTGCATGATATGTCCGAAACACTGTGCATGATATGTCCGAAACACTGTGCATGATATGTCCGAAACACTGTGCATGATATGTCCGAAACAATGTGCATGATATTTCCGAAACACTGTGCATGATATGTCCGAAACAATGTGCATGATATGTCCGAAACACTGTGCATGATATGTCCGAAACACTGTGCATGATATGTCCGAAACACTGTGCATGATATGTCCGAAACAATGTGCATGATATGTCCGAAACACTGTGCATGATATGTCCGAAACGCTGTGCAGTATATTTCCGAAACACTGTGCATGATATGTCCGAAACACTGTGCATGATATGTCCGAAACGCTGTGCATGATATGTCCGAAACACTGTGCATGATATGTCCGAAAAACTGTGCAGTATATTTCCGAAACACTGTGCATGATATGTCCGAAACACTGTGCATGACATGTCCGAAACACTGAGCATAATGCATGTTGCCAAGTGCGGTGAGCCTTTTAGTTCAGCTATCCACTCGGTAGGTCAATGACTAATACACCGGAGATTATACCATTGGAATCGCCGTAATAACTGAGTGTCCGGAAGTCGTGTCTGAAAAAATCGCTCCGGTATTATTTTTTAAAGAGATTATGCTCGAAAAAGCAGAATCTCTAGAAGCCGACTTCAAGGGGGGGATTCAAAACCCGCCTCCACCCCCCCGCCCCAGTCTACCCCGTATCAGACTCCATCCCCCATATTTCTCAGACCTCCACTCAGCGGCAGGTTAACTAGTTCACGGGCTTATGCTTTACTGCTTGGACGCAGACACTTCTCCGTCGATTACCGATCGCGGAATAGGAATTAGCGGAATATTGATTCACAGTTGAATATTTTGCCATTGCGGAATCGCGATTGCGGAGTAACGATGGCAGACAACCTATTTTTCGATTGTGTGAGCAGCACTGATTGTTTACGTTCTTTTCCAAAGGCGTGATCAAATGTTATAACACTTTTCAGAGACCAGTGACGTGTTGGTCTTTTGAAACCGCCTAAGTATATGGAATTGGTGATAGTTTTCTATTTCACCAATGAAACGCGTGGAACATAACAAGCTATTTTTTTCAATGATCAGTCCGGCTATTGTTGTCATGATCACAAGGTATTACATTTGTCGTCATCATCGCAGTTTACCATCACACTCCATTTAAACGCAACACGACGAAAAGGCGATTTGGTTGTTTACATATCAAGTTGGAAGCTTTGGCTAAGAAATGGGCTCCATCTTTCCTCAAACTGCGGTATTTTCCTTAACTTCTTTGCCTGCAACAACTCAATATTAAATTGTTTCGTTATAAATAGGATAAATTGGTCAGCATTGATTGGTTCACCCCTGAATCGCTTATTCGCGATAAATTGTTTTCCATTTAACGTCATGAAGTTTACAACAGCCGATGCTGATAATGAGCCGAATAAAATGTTTTCGTTATCAGGATGAAATTGCTGCTGTGAACTTAATTTGCTATTGAACCTTGCTGCTAATTCATCCCAAAACCTCTTTACCTCCTCGCATTGAACAAAAAAAAATGTTGAAGCGTATCGATTTCTCCGCACTGCGGACAAAATGGGTCGTCTGTGACCTTTCTTACACACAGGTACCGTTGCGTGGGGAAGAACCGGTGCAGTATTCTATATTGAAGACTTTGCAGTCTGGTAGATTTTGTGATTGTAAAGGGAAGTGCATGTATTTTTGGCCAATGTACTGTAAAATTAATTCCTTCACTTATCCACTTGGTTTGTGCCTTTGGTGTGATTTGTTTTAGCCATTTTACTTGGAAATATTTAGATTTTATAAATTGGATTGGAATTGTCTTATTCTTTATTTCAATCTTTGGTAACATAGATCTATCCCCAATAGTTAGAGGCCCGGTACCTGCGACTAGTCGCTTCCAGACTGGAGGTATGGCCCTGCACCAGCCCAAATATTTCAGAGGATTTAAATTTTGTAGCGAGTGTTTTACCCTAAAATCATTAACAGACAAGATATAACCTCGATTGTCAAAGAAATCGTCCAAAAACTTTATGTCACGCTGGTATAAGATTCGGGAGAAGAGGTGATGACCACCAACTCGCATAGCTGTATTATTCCACATTAGTTGCTTTCTTACGTCCCTACCACTGCTCGGTTCTCGTAACGGAATTGAATCGCGTAACCAATTAAGCATCTCTTTATAAAAAGAGGAAATATGTTTTGATTTAATCCAGTTTATCCCATAATTAGTATGCAATATATCACTTAGATGAATTCCTAATCTTCTTTGGAGTATCTTTGAGAAAGCTGAGTCGATATTACGAAGAATCTTACCATACCATGCGACTCGCATGGCCTTATATATGCAATTTATGTTTGGTGCATTTAAGCCACCCTCTTCAATCGTTTGATACAAGGTATCCCTAGCAACTTTAGGTGGTCGCCCCCGCCAGACAAACTTCATTATTTTGCTTTGGATGATATTCAATGTCTTTTCACAAATTGGTGCCGCCGTCATTGCATATATGAATTGGGATATTACTAATGATTTGGCCACCGTGATCCTGCCTTTGAGGGTTAAATTACGTTGTGACCACTGATTGAATGTGATTTCAGCTTTCGAAATAGCAGATTCCAAGTTTTCACACTTTCTTGTTGCGCTGAACTGTACTCCTAGTATTTTAACTCGCTCGCAGCAAGGTCGTCCGCAAATGGGGCCACGGAACAATTTGTATGCCCCAAGCCACATAAATTGACACTTATCTAGATTCAGCTTTAATCCAGAGCTGTTTCCAAACCTTTCTATTATATCTAGCGCCACATTAGCCGAATTTTCGTTACTAACAAAAAGGGTGGTGTCATCAATGTATTGTGATACTTTAACTTCTTGGCCAGATATTGTTATGCCTTCGATCTGGGCCGTTGCACGTATCTTGATCGCCAAAACCTCAACTACCAAGCAAAAATCAAGCCAGAGATCGGACATCCTTGTTGTATACCTCGCGTGGGGGTGAACCACTCTGAGGTGAACCCATGATTGATTTTTGCCAGTTCAGTGTCTTTATGCAAAGTTTGAATCCATTCGATGAAATGAGGACCAAAGTTAAACATGGACAGTGTTTCATATATAAATGGGTGTTCCACTGTATTAAACGCATTTTGAAAATCTAAAGCTAGCAGTATTCCTTCGAGTTGATCCGTGTTGCAATATTCAATGACATCAGCAACCGTTCTAATGTTAACACCTATGAACCTACCTCGGATCGAACCAGTTTGATCAGGGGAAACTAACGCGGGCATCACACTCATTAGCCTATTCGCCAGCACCTTAGCAACTATTTTGTAAACGATATCGAGAAGGCAAATGGCTCTCTTATTTCTTAAACTCTTTTGATCCCCGTGTTTTGGAATTAAGGTCAAGACACCCCTTCTTTGAGTAACGAAAAACTTTCCTTTTTCTTTAGCTTGTGCTAGGTAGCTCATGACTATAATCTCCAAGTCGCCCCAGAAATACAGGAAAAATTCTTTTGAAAATCCGGACACAGAGGGTGATTTGTTATTCATCATTCCCTTAAGAGCTTGTTTGCATTCGAGACCAGTGATAGGCAACTCGCACACCTCTCGCTCTTCTTGGCTTAATTTTGGACATTCACTGGGACATAAGAATTGGTTAAGCCCCTGAGTGTTGTTTATATTTCCAGAGTACATCTCTTGGAAGTGGTTTTTACAATATGAGAGAATGTTTTGATTGCCCGTTATCAAACTTTGATCCGTTGCTTGCAATACGCTTATCTGCTTTTGGATCTTTTTTCTTTTGCAAAGATTCAAAAAATATTTCGTGGGTTTTTCGCCCTCCTCCAACCACTTTACTCCGGAGTGCAGCATAGCTAGTCTACCTTTTTCCAATTCAATGTCGTTAACTACAGCTTTAAGTTCTGTATATTCCTCAATCAAGCGATGGTTAGGTTCTTCGCTCATTTCCGTCTCACACTTCTCTAGCAGCTGTAAATATCTTTCATTTTCTTCCCTCTTACGTTTAGCCTTTTGTTTCCAAAAACCGAAACTTATCACTCTGATTCTACTAGACAACATTTCTAATAGCAAGCCCCAGTCTGTCACACTGCTATAAATATGCTCTTTATTTGCCGCTTTTTTAATTTCGGCTTTAGCTTCTATAACAAATGGTTCGTCTTCAAGAAGTTCATTCCGAAAACGGTAAAGACCTGGACCTCGATCTGATGCAAATATGGTCATTTCCGCAGATACTATACAATGATCGCTAAGTACTGAAGGTTTTATTTCAATGTTTTTAACTACGTTGTTGGACACTAAGTTTTCGCTGATGATTACGTAATCTATACGAGATTGCTGTATCTGAGGCGCAAAACGCCTCCATGTGTACCTCCGTAATTCAGGATTTCGGTACCTCCATAGGTCAATAAGTTGGTGATCCTTCATTAAATTGTTCATAATTTTTGCGGCGTTTGTGACATAAAAGCGTGCACTTTTAATGTCACGGTGTGTCAAATGCAAGTTTAAATCTCCACAAAGAAGCAGAAACTGCTTCTCTTCTTCTGCCATATCTTGAATTTTGTCCTTTAAAAATGTGAAAAACTGAGTCTGCTGGCTCCCGTGACTTTGTGTTGGCGCGTATGCTGCAATTAATTTGATTTTGCACTGATGGAAGACCAAATCCATGATAATCAACCTTCCGTCGGCAGAGACAAAATTAACATTCGTTGTACAAAGTCCGTTCAGAGATCTGGGTAAAAATACAGCTACGCCACGTTCACTTGTGCATCCATGGGAGAAAAGTACTTCCGAACCCCACTCGGCCTGCCAAAATTGAGTGTCACTGACTTGAGAATGGGTTTCTTGCAAAACGGCAATGTGATTAGGATAATTGACGTGTAAGAAACGAAACAATGCCCGCCTTTTCGACATCAAGCGCAAGCCCCGTACATTCAGGGTGAGAAAATTTACATCAGGCATAGTTGTAGTGAATACACATGTGAGTAATTTGCAGTACTGCAACCTCCAACCGGAGCTTCGGATTGATGACTAGCCCAATTGACCATGAGAAGATCTGCGCTCGATTGCCAGGAAAGATAGAGCCCCGCGACTGCATCATCAATCTGGAGTGGAAAAGTGTAAACAGAAAATAATGTTGATTCGTCGTGAAAATAATGTCGATGAGTTGAAGTTCCACGCAAAATAGTAAACCAGACTCGAACTCCGGCAGCAGTCACTACAGTCCCTTAGAACATAACAAGCTATAGTTATAAAAGGATAACACTAACTTGCATATTCAGTTATTTTCATCAACACCTTGCATATTCAAGCTACATTTTGATGTGATAGCCCATTTTTCAAAATGTTATATTTTGTTTCACTTTGAGGGCTTCTGAAGAGGTACACACCAACAAATGCTGCAATTATTTTTACTAAAATATATTCAGAACTAAATACACTACAAAATATAACTTGAAAAATGTCCATTACAAAAGGAATACGTAAATGTCACTAAACACACCCCTTGCAAGACAACACAAAGACAGCAAAGACAGCGAAGTTCCCAAATACAGCAAAGTCGTAAAAAACAGACACCGTCAAAGTAGGCGGCGCAAAACCAGAAAAGAAACAGCACTATGCTGGATTTTAAGAACACCTCCCAAACCAAACTGGCACCATTAATGCAGGAAGAGCCCCAGGAAAGCTCCCAAAACAAACCGGGCTGGTGGTTAACACGCGCATTGACGGGTGTCTGAGCCACCTTCGCTTTGACGGGGAGGTGGGTACCCCCCCCGAATCTCGAGAACCACGCCAGGTAGCGAAAAACGGTAAACGGCGTTGGGTAGCCCATCCACTTCTCCATCGAAAATAGTTAATTTTTTTGTCAGGTCACATTGAAGGTGACTAGAGGTCAACACATACCGTCATAGGGATTACATGTAAATGAAGGTTTTCGGTCATTCCATTTGAATTGGTTAAAACACTTTTCCCATGTATTTCCAATGGAGAGGTCATATCAAAACACCGGAACATGTTTTAGAGAACTTGGTAGGCCCATTGTGTGGTATGAGTTTAAGTCAAATAAGTTCATCCTGTTCCGACTTACGCTATTTTAAACATTTTTAGGTCAGGTCACTTAAACTGTACTAGTCACCTGACCTG
This sequence comes from Lepas anatifera, assembly GCA_034440635.1. NCBI lineage: Eukaryota > Metazoa > Arthropoda > Thecostraca > Lepadidae > Lepas > Lepas anatifera. The sequence goes on from JAOTON010001121.1 coordinate 157,169, forward strand.
GGATGACCTAACCTTAAAATTTTGACAAAACTGGTAAAAGTGATCAGAGAAAAGGTATGCCAAGTACGGCGGCGTTACACGCCACGATTTTTATGCTACCTCCAAAAAACCCGAGGGAGGCGGGCGGGTACCCGCCCCGCTCCTGTCAATGGGCGTGTTAATACACGCTTTTTCTTTGGTACCGGTCGAGTGCATTTAGTTGTTATGTTATCATTGTGAGTTGAATTTCCACAGTGCACAACCACCCACTGCTGTGTCTTGCTCAGGGGAGCCCGCAGGAGACATATCTTATCAGGAAGTCTGCCAGTAAACTATTTCTCTGGGACTTTGAGCAGTGACGGCTGAACGTCCGAATTTAAGGGGGCATCATTGACTTTTCAACCAATTTCTTTCCAGGCAACGCCATAAGATGCGTGTTAAAATTTCTGATTTAAAGGGAGCATCATGAACTTTTCAACCAATTTATTTCCAGTCAACGCCATAAGATTATTGTTAAAATTTCTTATATAGGGGGCATCGTGACCCCCCCCAGTTCCGCCGCCAGAGATTTTGCGGAGTGATTTTGCCTACTAGTAGTGCTAGGATGATTCTTTCAGAAGACCAGCTAAATGTAATATTGAAAGAAATACAAAAGCAGAGTGTAAAAGCAGACGAGATATAGATCCCTGATCAATTATAGAAGCAGACAAAAAACCAACTTGAATATGCGCTAACAGCCTCCTGAGCACCACAGATGGCTGATGTCCGCATCAGCCGCAGCACGCGTCAGCATCAACACACCAGTTACGGCTGATGTGGAGCTGATGCCGACAGCATTGCTCTGTTTTCGGCGTGGAAATCTCCCTCCCCAGGGGGAACAGATGGTCCGCCGGCTAATGGGCCCAGCTGACTTTGTGCCTGGTTGTGCGACTTTGTACTGGCCGGCACCAGTGGCCGCACCGTGCGCGGTATTCTCATGGCGCGCACGGGAACAGACGGGACTAGCCCCCAGCCGTGAGAGCGCAGGTCGTTAGTGAAGCTCTCCCCAAACATCCGCCACGCCGCGCACGTGCCGCCGTGTCGCGCGTCGTTGTCGATGACTCAGAGTCGGTAACGACGCGGCGCGGCACCTGTTGGCTGTGGTAACGATGGGAAACCCGCTCACGCACCCAGCTCATCTTTGAGAGCGGAGGGCAGGCAGACCCAGATTGCCATTTAGTGGGAGCTCATCTGCTTTTATCTCACATTGGCAGCACCTTTGTGGTCTCGCGCTTCTTGCTGAGGACTAATGAAGACGTTGCATGCATCTCGGAGCTGATTAAAAGAACTTCATGGTTTCTGGAGCAAAACAAGGTCTGAGTCAGCTTTTGGATGCTGATTTTGTACGGCTTTCTGTATTGGTGTCAGATTCTTCCAGCAGCTTCTAACCAAGCATTTGTGGGGCCTCAAATGTAGACTAATTTCCACCAGATTTGACTATATCAGCGTATAATTTTGGAAAAGACAAGTATTTTATTCCATGTCAACAGGGACAGATCCAAGGTGGGGGCAATGGAACGATCGCCCCCACCTTGGGCCGACATTAAACACTGGAAAGAAACGCCTACCACCGCAGCTGTCGGGCCCCCCGCAAGGGTGCTATGGTGAAAATGCAAATGAGTGAGAGCTCTATGAGTGATAATCCCTGTCGGTATACCTATCTATATACTGGCTATACAGTGCGTGCGAGCGTGTAGGCGTGGTGGAAGCGTGTAAAATGACTTCGGGCAGGGCTTGGGGCACCAATTATTTTAAGCTGAGTTCCATCACATTTAACTTTTCGCGGGCCCCTAGTCGCGGGCCCCCTCCCCAAACGACAGGCCTCCCGAGTCTTGAATTCGCCCCCTCCTTGAGGAAATCCTGGACGCGCCCCTGCATGTCAGAGTGGTTCAAACATGGCTCCCATACTATATATAGCTGTGATAGACATCACGTGTATTTAGTCTAGGTTTTCCATGGACTGGGAAATAGACAGGATTGACAAAATGTAACATATAGTTAGTCCATTTTTTTTCAACCCAAAAGAAAATATTCACGCAATACACACAACGAAATCCCTCACAAAAGAGCATTGCCCATGAAGCTCGGCACACGTAACAGGAACCAACTCTGCTAATGTTCACACGTGAAATCAATGTAGTGAAACCCAGGTACTGGAATATGTGTGAACATGTCTAGTACCTGGGCACACGTAACAGGAACCAACTCTGCTAATGTTCACACGTGAAATCAATGTAGTGAAACCCAGGTACTGGAATATGTGTGAACATTTAACCTTTTAGAACATCAATTTCAATTCATGCAGCTTCCAGATAGAATATAAAACAAGCAGTATTAATAGGCCCCATCCTAAATGCACTATCAATGGTCAAGCACAGCTTCAAGCCAACAAGCGGGAAAAATATCGGGTAAAACAGTATAGAGACCGGTATCTACAGGGGGCGGTGGGCGGTGACTGTGTCATGGCTGTCAAGCCCGCTGACGGGCCGTTTTGTTGCTCTAATCGGCCGGATCCTCCTGCTCCCCTTGCTCCCTTCTCGCCTCCCGCGGGCCGTGTTCGCCATAATGCCGGTGCGTTGGCGATGAATTAAAGATGGCTATCGGGCGCGGTGGCGGCGCCGACTCGGCTATGATGGATGTCACGGCCGCACTGAAAGCCCTGCCGCCGGCGCACAGCAGCTGATGGATGGCCGGCGGCCACCCTGCCCGAGCCACGGACTAAGCCTCTTACTGACTCCGCTGCCACAGCAACAACCAGTGAGACCTGGTCAGCAGACGGGCGTTTGGACAGGTTTCTTTGGTTGTTATATTATTTGAAGACGTCAAAAGCATTTCGAGGTCCTATGAAAGTATTTCGGAGCTGAAAACGTATGTTAGTTTGAAACATATTGCTTACAAGGAAATGAACAATGTCAAGCTTCCTAGTGGGCAAGGCTTCTAGATGTGAGAAAACAAACAAGTATCGTATTATTAGTATTGAGCATCTCTCGAATATCGAATATTAGTATGTCGTATGATTAGTATCTCTCGAAAAGGCACCCAATAAGGCCCTGGGAGGAGGTCCCACGAACTGCTGCCAGGGACTGTTCTGACCACATCACAACAATTTGTAGCATCCTGCTAAACCCTAAATCTAAAGAACTAATAGCTTTATTGAAAATAAGGTGAATACTCCGCGCGAGAAGTACATAAAAAGCCACAACAAAGACTACACGAGCTAAACATCATCGATTTTGCTGACAGGTTTCTTACGCTTTGAATTTATGAAGAATGTGATAATTGTATATGTATTTCTTGCTCGGTTATCCTTATCCTTACCATCACTCTAAGTTGAGGCCAGTCAGCACATGCCCACTGGGAACAATCCCCCTCCGTATTTTTCATTTCCTCATGTCCATCACAATGGCAATTGAAATCCATGAAATCAGTTTGAAACTGATGGCAATTAATAAGTACATAATACAAAAATTAGGACAGCATTAAGGGTTGAAGCCAGCCTAACCGCTTGAGGTCCATGCGTGGAGATTGTGGGGGCTGGGGGCATCAAGAACGCCTGACCTCTTAATCTACCATAAGGCTTATATCGGGATTTTGTTACCGTGCCATTTTATAGTTTTTATGTCAGAATTGTATCACCTATCCCGGCTGTCCCTTTCTGAATCGAGAAGAGATGTCCAGCCACGGGGACGTCATCTATAAACTGATCCATGCATTTTCTGTATGATATTTATATTACCTTTTCCCTCCCACAAAAAACACTTCTTGAAAAAAATCATGCGTACTTCTCCTTCTTGTCATGCGCAGTTTTAAGTTTTCTCCTCCAAACGAGCACTTAAGCGTTTGTTAGAAAGCATGTAGCAAAGTCGACTCAGCCGATTCCATTTGGGTACAGAAGCTAGAACATTCGGTTCAGCGCAGGCTGCGTATACGAGCGCGCCATTTTCCGTGTCAGCCCCTGTTACCAGGTCACCAGAGGGCCCCCACCACCCTCTCCCCTGGCTAGGACAATTGGCGGCGTCAGATCCGATTGACTTGCATCCATCGTCCATCGCCGTCTCTCCTGCTCCGTGTGGGACAAACACCTGCCCCTCTCCTCCGCTGCCAATCACCCTCTCCCCGCCGCCGCTGCCGCTGCACCCTCTCCCCGCCGCCGACGCACCCTCTCCTCCGGCCGCTGCCGCCGCCGCCGTCGACGCACCCTTTCCTCCGGCCGCCGCCGTTGTCGGACCGGCTGCGGCGGAGCGTGAGCGTCGACCCGCCCCCTTCTGATGACGCCGGGTCCCTCTGATGACGCTGCGGGCTGACGGCCGGCTGTGGCGGTCCTCCCGGCTGACGGCCGGCTGTGGCGGTCCTCCCGGCTGACGGCCGGCAGTGGCGGTCCTCCCGGCTGACGGCCGGCTGTGGCGGTCCTCCCGGCTGACGGCCGGCTGTGGCGGTCCTCCCGGCTGACGGCCGGCAGTGGCGGTCCTCCCGGCTGACGGCCGGCAGTGGCGGTCCTCCCGGCTGACGGCCGGCAGTGGCGGTCCTCCCGGCTGACAGATGGACGTGTGGAGAGGGATGGACACTGCGGTGCGTGGTGGCCATTCGCACCACCAGAGACTAATCATCTCGCCCCTTCGTTTTCATGATGGTCCGTTTTGGTGAATGGCTCCCAGCAGTCGCTTGCAGAGGAGTAGTTATAAACAGGGCAGTGCAATTGTAAAGTACTCCGTGAGACTCATATTTCTGAACCTCAGAATTGCGGTAGAATCTCAGGCTTCAGCAAACAACGCACCTAAGTTAAAGCTTAAATTCCAGTAATTATATATTAAATCTCTTTTCTGAAACATATTGACTATGGCCTGACAAGCTCACGATATCATATTTCAAATCAATTCAAAGAAAAAAAACAGCGAAACATGATTTGCGGTTGTCTCGAATTCTATGATATGTGAGATATTGATATTGATTGATATTGAGCCTCCTTACGGCCACCCTGTTACAATTATCTCACAGTTATTCCAAAAACAGCACTTTCAACCGCTGCGCTTGTACAAAGCTTAAGGTTTGCATCAAGCTCAAGAAGAAGACTTGGATCGGCTCTTTCAAAATTAATTTTGCAGTTTTGACCGGCACTTTGCATTTGCCTCACCGACAAGGGTGTTTCCCATCCCAGGGGCTTAGAGGGTTCACCGGGTCAGGATCCACCTTGAGTTTTTGTATCCCGGGGGTTTGTGCAGGGTTTGTGTTTGCGTGTATTACTGCATTCAGGACGCTCCGCCCTCCCGGACTGAGAGGCCTTGCATACCGGGGATCGACTCGGCCCAGTCACTGTCTGACAATGTGCTGCAGGGCAGTGTCAGAGGAGGATGAATAAATACCTAATACAACATATTTCTGCAGAGGAATTTTTAAACAACGACTTCCATGCATGTGAAAGTCATTCTTTATCAGCTATTCGGAGCCCAAAGCCTGATTCTAGTCATGCCCGCCGCGCCTCCGCGTAATGCGGCACAGCGTCTTGCAGGCGCCGTGTCGCTTGCTCATGCACTATCCCGTAATACAGAGGTGTTGTGCGGAACAGCATAAGCTGCAGGCCCTGAGCTACTTTTGCACGGCATCAGAGCCCCAAACACCTAGTCAGACTACACTACCCACGTGCAATTGCAAGGGCGGGCAAAGTGGAAGAAAGGACGTCTGTGCGTCCCCCAAGACAGTAACCTGGCAATGTGGGAAATGTTCCCTCTAAATTTTGGGGACGAAGCTGATGTGTTTTTACTATTACTTGCCAGATCGAAGCTAAGTAAATGTCCCAAATTCTGCTTTAACTGCCACGGTAGCAGTCTCGAAGACGGGTGATAAGTTCGGAGCAGTGGCGAAGTTAGGAATTTGTCTCTGAGGGGGGCTGGGCGGCTCGAGCCTCCCTGACATTGCCTGGGATCAGCCTCCGTCCATACATTTACTCTAGACGCTCTGAAATTTGTGAGGGCTTGCTCCCCGCTAGACCCTCCCCTTGTACCCGCCACTGGTTCTGGCTTTACCGTCATCCCTCCACCGGGCCAGTCACCAACAGCTGCAACAGTACACAAGCTGCGTCAAGTGGCCAGTTTCAGGACCACCATCCGCTGTGTATTACGAAAGATTATCTGAAAATTATGTGAAAATAGTCTCTACAAATATTCTATAAAGATGCGTGATATGTTACCAAATCACATATTGGGTATGCACTCACAACTTCCCTATGTAGGTCCTGGAGTTTCCCTGGACCCTTGTCGGCCTCAATCTGGTCCCCTGGCGGTTAGCGCGAACCAGGCTGTCTCGGGACAGCTAAGCGAACATCATAGGCGGATCCAGGATTTCCAATAGAGGAGGAGGACACTCGGTTGGGGGAAGGAGTGTCATTCTGACCAGAAGGGTGACATCTTTACACTTCAAACTTATCTGGGGGATGGGGCAAATATTATCACGGAAGCGCCGATATACTCACATTTTGGGGAGTGGGGAGCAAAATTTCAGAGGAGGCGTCGAGGCTTAATCGGCGGGAGGGGGCGGGAATCATGCTCCCTGGATCCGCCTATAATAAACATCAGAAAACTTATGAACGTTTCATGGCAGTCTGGCAGTCCAAGCACCCGCCGTGCTTGAGCGAAGTGCGGTGCTAACACGAGCCGGACTCACGCCCAACAGACGCCGTGGCCAACTCTCGGATGTGGCTCACCTGCGTTCTTGTATATGCAAGAGAACTATATCAACAACAGTGCGGATTTGTATCTCTTTGGGAATGCCTGAGCAGTGGGCACATTCATGAAACGTCAAAGCGCTGCTAACATATCATTCGGAATATATGTTTCCATTGAATGCCCTTCCGATTAGTTTTATTTAGCTTGATATATTTGCAAAAGGGCTAACACAAAGATTATCCTTACGCTTTTGATCTCCTGGATATGAATATTGTCTCAAATTTGAGCATCCCCATTGATTTTTTAACATCTACACTTCTGGAGAACAGGCATATGTGATGGTGGCATGTTTTCTTTTAGCTTTTCGCAGCCTTTTCCTTGTCTTCTGATGCATTTCTTGTCTTGCAAATGCAAAGAAAATCTCCGAATATACCGAGGACAGAGAAATACAAAAGGAACAAATTTCTATACTAGTAAGCATTGGGGTTTTCCCTTTCGGGAAATGCCACCCATTACGGCTCGTCAACTTCGCTCGAGGCTATAAGAACATTCTAGCAGAGGGGTTCAGTAATCTGGTTAGTGGCCAAACATGGGTCGGGGTGCGTCAATTCGGGGGCTAATCCACCAAACCAATCGGATAACGCTGTGTAGCCTGGGAAAACGCAAATTCGAGATAATTTTCGTGTTCCAGAAGTGACTTTCAGCTCACAAATGGGACTGGCTACGCAAAAGGTTGTTTCAATGGCTACTATGGCTATCGAAAGATAATGGATTCTACATAGCTGTAGCGAGGACAAGGATCACAAGCTGGTCAGATGTTATTTAGCCCACCTTTTAAAATTCGAAATAGCGGTTCCTAGGACTACCAATATTTTTATAAATATAATGAAATATAATATGATACAATTAATCGAACGAAAATATATTTTCTTTTTCAATTAGCCTTGAGATTCGGATGAAGGGCTGTGCCCGAGTATTCAGTCAGTCCGAAATTGCTCAATTTTGTATGCTGGATTCGAGGAGCTAGGCAAAATTCTTCTGTTGCCTGATACCAGAATTGCATGAGCTCGACTCACCTCACGCCAACACCTTACATGTGTAGTGGAGAGGCGTCTAGCGTCAACCCAAGTGGAGGGGATCCCTCTGAGATTTTACAAACCAAGAGGTTTAAAAACAACCATTTAGGAGCTCGTGAGTACTATGGTAATATACATTATAACCAGCTTTAATTGACCTAGATCAAGTGCAGTCAAGACATGACTGCTTCGTATTTTAACCAGCGCCCCACCGGGGATCCGGCGCCACCTTCGCCCCACCGGGGGCCATCGATGGCCCCCCTCTAACTCCGAAAATATGGGCGTTAGCGCAAATCTGCAAAGTGCAATAGAAAGCTCGCGTGAATTCAGTAAGAAATTACTTCACATGTTTTAGTGCTCAGGTCAATGGTTTGACCTCTAGAGGTCAAATTAGGTCAAGATCGGCTATTTTCACTCAAATATGCAATGATTAAGCAAACTGGGCATAACTCTTATGTCATTAGAGCTATTGAGGCCTGGTAAAGTAAATTTGATAGCAAATTGCCAGTAATTTTTCCGCTATGTGGAACGTAAAGACCTCCCGGCAGTGGTTTGACCTCCAGAGGTCACCTCGTGACCTAATATGACCTGAGGTCACAAAAGGTCAAAAAGTAACCTTGCCGTATATCAAATGAAAGCCAGTGACAAGACAAACACGATGGTGTTTGTTTCACCGCTCTAGCTTAATTATGTCAAAAGTTATGGTCAAAATACTGTTTTTGACCTCTGGTGACCTTGGATGACCTTGGAAAAGTCAAAGGGTAAATATGACCCCTGGAATCCGTGAAAAGGTGTCTAAAAACGTTGTTCTGAGCAGTCTGAGTATTTGCAATCATTTTTGTGGCTTTTATATCATGAAACAGCTTTTCCCCATGCTTTTCCAATGGGAGAGGTCGCCTCGTGACCTGACCTCAGGGCACGAAATCGAAAAATCCCGGATATACACCTTGTAGATCCTGGAGGGTTCATAAAGTGTAGGAAGTTTCAAATCGATCGATTTTGAAATGTAGCTCTTACAGAGCTCTAAAGTTGAAGTGAGGTGACCTTGGTTGACCTCGTCTGGTGACCTGACCTTGAGTGACCCGGGGTAAAAAATTTCAGGGATGATGTGAAAATGATGCAGAAAATGAAAATGATGATGAAAAATAGAGCCGTCAACTGCGGTGCTGCGCCTCGTCGTTTTTCTGCTATCCCGGAAAAACCTTAGGGGGGCCATCGATGGCCCCCGGTGGGGCGAGGGTTAAACGTAGCCAGACGAAAATTTCAGATACTGTTACGTCATAGTGCTGTCATAAGTTTTAGACCCTTGAAAAATTATACTTTTTAGCATAGTTTTTTAAAGGAGACATTTTCATAAAATTTTGTATGGAAATGCTGCTTAACCAATTGTCTTTACACCCCTGTTCAATTTGGGACATTTTTATAATGACATTGGTGATATTTTCATTATATTTCATATTGAAATGCTGCCTAATTAATTGTCCATACATCCTTGTTCAATTTTCAACACGCGCATTAAAGGGGGTCTGAGCAACGTTCGCTTTGACGGAGGCGGGCGGGTACTCGCCCCCCTAAGATCTCAAGAACCACGCCAGGTAGCGAAAAACAGTAAACGGGGTTGGAAACCCCATCCTTTTCTCCATCGAAATGATTTAAACATTTTTTTGTCAGGTCACCTTTAAAGTCATTACAGGTCAAAACATTCCGTAATAGGGATAACATGTAAATGAAGGTTTTCAGTCATTACATCTGAACAAGTAAAGATAGAGCAAAACGATTTAAACTATATGAATCCTTGCAGCAGGCCGAATCGAATGATATACAATATGACCTTGCTAGGTCAAATCAAATAATTGAGCTGACCTGAGGTCAGGTTATATCAAAACCAGGTTATATCAAGATCAAATTATATCAAATGCATATAATTTGAAAAGCAAAGACAAGGAAAATCTAATGCAGTTAAAATAAACGCTCCATCGCCATCTGTTACTAAGTTATTCACTTTAAACCATTTTCCCATGTTCTTCCAATGGAGAGGTTATGGCTCGTATCTGACCTTAGGTCATCCATATCAAAAACATCGATACTCAGTAGGTCCATTATGTGATATGAGTTTCAATCGGACAAATTTACCCTGTTCCGACTTATGCTATCTCAAACTTTTTTGAGGTCGGGTCGCTTGACTTGTGCTGGTGACCTGACCTGAGATGACCTGAACTTAAAATTTTCACAAAAGTTGCAAAAATGATGAGAAAAGGGTATGGCAAGTACAGCGGCGCTACGCGCCGTACTTTACGAAAAACCCGAGGGGGGCGGGTACCCACCCCCGGTCAATGCGCGTGTTAATAGCATCACCCGCCATAATTGGTGTAGAATACGCTCTTTTCTATTCAAAAGTGAAGTTTTTCCGTTCGAATTCTGCATTTTCACAAACTTTTAGCCAGATGGCGTAAAATAAGCCGCAACACCGAAGTCCCCAGGCAAGCATCACCCTGGACGTATGTTCCTTTCAGGAACCATAATGCATTATTATCAGAATCTTATTTGGTCTCTAATAACCTCAAAAACACCTGATCGGCAATATGTGCAAATATTTTTGGTAGAGATCAAGTGGCCTATCCAAATCCCTTTCACGTTTTGCCAGCTGGCCAGATTCCTGGGATGTAATGAGGGCGGGTACTCGTTCCCCCGGTACTGGCGAAGGCGGTGCGGATCCCTGCACTGGCGCGGGTTAAGGGTTTCGAAGAATATTTTGAGACAGATTTTGATTTTGAATAGGTTTGTCTACTCCAAAAATCGCATTTCAATAGCAGCATGAAAAACGTATCCGTGTAAGTTCAACTTGCTATGCCTTATACATCCATTAGGAAATTACGGAGCAATGAAGAGCTTATTCAGATTCCACATTGCTTCATTTTGTATGAACTCGGGCGGAGGCCTGCTTCTCGACTGTGCCCGTAGGAGTACACAAAAGGATGCATTAACTAGGAAGGAACTTCAGCCTTAGCCCAAAAATTATGATGACCCTATCCAAAGGTGTCACCGCGTATTTTCGAGCGGGAAAGGGCAGTAATAGCGATGGAAGCCTTTGTTCATCGGTACTTCCGCCCGGTCAGATAGATAGGGAAGTGCGATTATGTTGCATTAAACACCGGTGCAGTCTCATGAACATAGCAAACTGAAATCTTTTCAATTCCGAATTGGACATTTTTAGCAATACCCACAGATGAAAGGTAGGAGGGCCGACCACCACTTTCTGAGAGTGGGAGTGCCGCCCTCTAGGATCGTCCCCTCGGTAGTGACGCCCCTGGTTCCAATCACCTTTCAGCACCACTACGAGCCCTCAGTCAGTAAGCCGCCTTGTTTCTAAAAATCGCTCATAATCGGCTTCCCTTATTTACTATGTCCGGAAATAGTCGTTCACTTCCCTCTCACTTCTGTAGCGCCGCGCCGGAAACACAGTGGATCGGCAACGGAAGCGGACCATTTCCGGCGGCACGTGGACCGGCGCGGCGGCCGCTCGTCACCTCAGGCCACAGTCACGTCAGTTAGCCCGTCGGCAGCGACGCGACGGCGCGGAGGGTGGCGCACTGCGGCCTGCTGCCGTCCGGCTGGCACGTGCCGCACAGAGGGGTACAAATCAGCGTGAAAGAGCCGCGTAACGGCACCCTGGGTCCCAACAGGGGGAGCCGAAGCCCGGGGGACGTGGTGCAACAACTGGAATGGGGCCATACCTGGAATTGAAACGCCAGTGTGTACGGTGAACCTTGCTGTGTTCAAAGTTTTGTTTTCGAGTTAGCTGAGGACAATGTAGGACATCATTGAATGGCAATTGAAACATTGCAATGGCAGAGTTTTTAGGTGGATGTTAGTAGGACTACTCCAACCCGACAGAAAGAAAAATTTTGAAGTTCTAGCAAAAGCCGGGAACTGCGCTGTATTTTTTTGGCGTGTGCTTTAAGATAGATTGTCCTGGATTAAAGTGTTAAGCATGGGTGACTTTTTATCAAACATGACTTACTTTAGATGGGAAGCTCAAATGGTATTGCTTTGAATACATAACCCCGGTCTAAATTTTCCAAGCCGTACGATGCAATATGCATCTAAGCCAATGCGCAGATCCAGGGGAGGCAATTGGGGGCACCTGCTCCCCCACCTTGATCGACCCTCGTTGCCCTTTGAAACAGTCACGGCGCCCTCCCCCTTCCCCTGAAAGGCCGATGGCATCCCCCTGAAATGTCATTTTCCACCTCTACTAAGATGGGAATATTGGCGCCCCTGCGATAGAAATTGAAGGCCATCTGATAAATTTCCCTCCCAAAAGTGGCGTCTCTGGTCCGTATGGCGTTCCCCTAACATTGTTCCCCCCATCCCCGCCATCAGAAATCCTGAATCTGGCTATGTCTGAGACTGAAATGTATATGAGGACCTAAGAAGAAGAGTTACTCATACTTGCACTAATTGTCACTGCTTGTGACAACAAACGCTATTCCAGCTGGTTTCTTCCGAGGGTATCAACTCCTCTAAAAGTGTCACTTTTACCATCTTCTTAGTTACATATATCATATATGATACAGAGCAGCGCTCCCAGGTTGCTGCTATGATTAAAAAAGGGATCTTGACGACCCCGACAGAGAATCTAGCGCTAGGTAAACAGTGTTCCCAGTAACCCCCACTTTCACCACTCACATTGCGACGGCGCCCCGAGCTCACCGGAATTATTAAACAGCTGCAACAGGCTGCCCCGCTCCCTCCCCGGTGAACAGCCCCCATCCCCCCTCCCCCGTCTGTCTGTGATCTCCCCTGTGTGCGGTACCTGACCGCGGCGGTGGGGAGGGGGAGGGGGGGCATCTCCCTTCAGTTACAGTCAGGTGCGGCCGGGCGTAGAGTGCACCTGCCCGCGGCCAATGAGAGGTCGTCAACGGTCTACAGGTCTGCACGCCACCGCCGTCAGTGGTCTCTCACACTGCCTGCCAGCTGTAACTCGCACACCAGTGTAAATGCCAGCTCCAATGTTTGGTTTTCAGCTACGCCGAGTTGGGGTAAGTTAGTAAGTCACGAATAACCGGGGATTGTTATATTTAAAGACAATATCGGTAATAGTCCCACGTTTCATTGAATTTTTCATAGTTTTCGAACCTTTTGGAATAGAAAACTGGAAGGAAAATATTATGGGCATGGTGTGCATAATTTAAGGATGAACTTTTTTCCGTTTCACGGTTGTGGTGAGGTTAAATCAGAGTTCAGTCAACACTGAAGGTAAGCCCCGTGGCGTCTCTGAGTCACTCCGGTTCACAAATATTAAACCGATGTGGGGCGATGCAAGTGAGGGAAAACGGATTTAGAACTAAAACATACTATATATCTTGGAGGCAGCTATCCATTGGCGGACGCAAGGGGGGCATTCCGGCCATGGCCTCTCCAAAGCGCTGGAGGGGGGCAAACTATCTTTTGGCCCCCAAACGCCGGAAATTTTTGAAAAAAGGTGTTTACACTAGGTCTGTAGAGCAAAAAATTTTCACCCCCACACCCCCGCCCCCCTAGGAGGAGAGGCAGACATGGGATTGGGCCAACCCCAAAACTCGGGTCTGCGTCCGCCCCTGCAGCTATCCTGCCAGTGCTTCACTATCTCGTGAATTCAGACTTGTTGGAGGCCCAAGGTTGACTCAATTCGATTGAGAGTGAATTTGCACTTCTTGGCTTAGTCGGGTGAGTTGAAGGTAAGTGAGTCACTTGATCAGATGTTATTTGGCCTGTCTCCTCGAATCCTGGGTTCAGGGTTGAGGAAATTTAGCGTGATTATATGTTCGGGCAAAGCCCTGCATCAGAATTTCCAGGAAGGCACCAGGTGTGTGGGTGCATTTTCGGTCATCATGCGAGCTGTGGCCTCTAACTCGGCTCCTTACAACTGTCCTTCAGCAGGAATTCTTACAAATTGAGCGTGGTGAAAACAATGCTCTCTCCAGCTTCCTCTCACCTCGGGATTGTTTAGGCAGTACAGCAAATCGGGATCATACAATTGCGCTTTCTTTTGCTTATTTCGGTTAGCTGCTATCCTTCATTAAATGTATTTTGCGAATAAAAGATCCGTGTCAAAAATTGCTTCGTCAAAGACTTGTTGGTTGGTACTTTCTTAAGCTGTAATCGAAGCGATGTGATAAAAGATTGCCGATGAAGTGGAATAGCCGGAATAATTGACGTTCTTAACACATTCTTTCACGCCTTCGTCCCAAAGGATTTCGCGATAGCTTCATTTAAAAGTTTCTTAAAGGGAATGTGACACCCTGGTCGAATCCAGGGATTTTATGTAATTAGGGGTATTTTTAGCCGAAAATCATGAAAGCGTCCATAAAATCTCTGAAAATGTACAATGAGCTCAATATTTTGATTTCTAAAATGCTCCTCCGGGGTGAAAGATAAACCTTTGGCTGTGGATGACGTCATGATCTGGCAACTACTACCATATTCAATAGGCGTCGAGTGCTTCAATTGGCTGAATACTCACCGTGACGTCAGTGCTGTCGTCAGATCAACAGCTGACAACTGTTGCTGCCTGGCTGGGGTACATTTCAGGTAGGTTTTTAGCTTTTCTCTAAGGAAATTTTTAGTTTCAAGACAAATGATATATTGAGTACCGGGTTTTCTGGCATGCTTTACAACTTGGCTATCTCAGTTAAAATCACGTAACAAAGGTGCCACATTCCCTTTAACGAGTCAAGTAGAACGACCCAGTTTAAGAATCGATGTGTATCTGTAAGAATCAACGTGACTGATCTCAGCAGATTTTGAATGAAACGAGGAACTGCTCTTTCTCTTCGGCAGGTAGTAAAGAATTCAACACGGAAAATGGTCTTGGCTAGTTTTTCGGGATTCTGTAAGGCTTCTGCAAGCACTTTTTGACGACCACTGTTAGCTAAAAAAGTTTATAGTTCTGGCAGTGTTGCACCGAGGAGTGCGATTATTGTTGCCGTGATGTCCTACTTTTAACATTTATGCTCACCGACATTTGTCGGGAGCTCAATACAAGGTCACGGCTCTCACAATGGCCGATAATGTTCCAATGATCGATTGCCTGCATGAAGCTTCTGGTGAAGGACTGCGCCCACATATGCAATCACACTGAATTTGCCCGATTCTGTATCCAGGATTCGAGGAGACAAATCAATTAACACATCTCATTAGCTTACAATCATGCTCCTCAGCAAAGGACTGCAGAGTCTACCAGCCTTTGAAACCAACAGTATGTCAGAAAGGTGGCTTCAGCTCAAGCAGACTCAAAAGTGTATTTACTGAATCTGACGCGGCACACTGCAAGACTATGCGGACCATCAATGTCGATAAACATACAGACTGAGCTAATTACCTTTACCCTCTCCATACAGGCATGGGGTCGGGCCTGTATTCTTATTTAGACCGAATCAGCCTGAGTCACCAGCAAGTCTGTCGTGATGGGCTAATCAGCTGAAGCAGTCCCGCGCAACAAGGTCTACTGGTCGGTGCTAAATGCTGCGCATTACTTGGCGCGCCTCTGTAGGGTGCTGTGACGTCATCAGTGCTGCAGCTATACGTTATCAAACAGCCAGACCATTAGATAATGTCGGTCCACGACAGAAGACTTAGCGAGTGGCCGGTATGAGTTATTGCCCAATTGCAGACTGGTGGGCTCCGCCCGCTCTGGTGCCGGGTAGACTGGGTATTGGTGATGGCTCGCCACTGCAGTAATGGTCACGGGTGCAGTGTATAGATCACAGAACACAGACTAAAAGCACAACAACCTAATAACCGATGCTGCTGCTTAAAGTGGAAAATTTTATTTAAATGTTTATATTTTAAAAGAAGGCTTATTATCCTTTGAGGCCGGTTTGATATCACCGATGTTATCCGCGACCCCTGTTTTGCTGCACGCTCCCTTTTAAAGGGAATGTGGCACCATGGTCGGATCCGGGAATTTAGTGTAATTAGGGGTATTTTTAGCAGAAAATCATGAAAATTTCCATTTTTTCGGAAAAAAGTACAAAAAGTGCAATATTTTGAACTTTAAAATGCACCTCTATGGTAAAAAATAAACCTCTGCCTGTGCATGATGTCATTATCTGGTAACTACTACCATATTCAATAGGCTTCAATAGGTTGACTACTCACCATGACGTTAGCATGACGTCACGTCAATAGCTGATAACTGTGGCTAGCTTCTTGGGTACATTTTGGGTATATTTCAGGTAGGTTTTTACCTTTTATCTAAGGAAATTTGGAGTTCTAAGACAAATGATACGTTGAGTACGGGGTTTTCCGGCATGCTTTGAAACTTGGCTATCTCAGTTAAAATGGCGTTATAAAGGTGCCACATTCCCTTAAGCAGCGGCTCAACACCGGAGACGAGTGCAGCGCCAGTGGAGGCGGTGCGCCCGGACCCGCACCTCCCGGCGCTGCAATCAGCCGCCGCCCGGCGCCGCGCGCCTGTTTGCGGCCGCCGCCGCCACCGACGGAGCGGAAAGTGACCGCTGCACCGACGAGACGGCCGATCAATCGGCCGCTCGACAGCGTCCAGCCTCCAGGGCCGGCTTCCAGCCCTCCAGACACCCGGGTGGGTGTGACATGCTTCCTTCTGGATGAGCGGTCATCGGAATTATTCCAATCTTTTAAAGGCACCGGTGATATCTCTGCCGTGGCTTACATAGCAGAGTAAGGCTGCAGCGCCATTC
The DNA here is from genome assembly GCA_034440635.1 of Lepas anatifera. Lineage (NCBI taxonomy): Eukaryota > Metazoa > Arthropoda > Thecostraca > Lepadidae > Lepas > Lepas anatifera. The sequence goes on from JAOTON010001121.1 coordinate 173,624, forward strand.
GGGGCACGTGATACCTGCCAGGCCTTCTCGATGGAGTATTTCAAGAAATATGAAATGTAATCACCATTCTGGAGGATACTGCGAGCGTTCAACGGCCGGGAAGAGAGTCTGTAGGTTTCCGTTCGGCTTTAGGACCTCACTCACACCGAAGCAGGTGCTGCCTTCCCATCCCACGTGCTTCAGTATAGCACTGCGCGTCTTTTGAAATCTTCTCTGTTTTGCTGAATATATTTTCTGACCGTTGACTCCTGTCAAATGGGTCACTTTTTCATCGCAACAAAGCGGCAAAGACTATATAGAAGAGAATCAAATAGAACTATTTATAAAATTTAAAATTAAAATTACTATTTTTAAAATTTAATCAAATAGAATTAATAGAACTATGAGCCAACTTTGGCTCATCACATCCACTCATACCACTGACCATTTTAACACCGTCTTACACTCCTGTAGATGCCCCGATCATGGGTGAGCCCAAGATGGCTAGCCGGTCAGGGGTGTCATATGCACCACAAGGCTGTCTCTTTTGAACGGTGCAACTTGTCAGGGTCGGCAAATCTGATCACCTGAGTGGCAATCATCCTGGGCGGGGGGGAGGCGACGTTTCAGGGCGGCACCAAGGACCTTCAAGGGGGTGTGCCGAGGCTATTCTAGGTTGTGCTGAATCCTAATGATAGATGAACATGTGTCCTTCCTTGAGCTGAATATGGGGTCGATGATTCCATCATTTAGCAAAATAATGGATTTGATATTTTAACCGCTCTACCGAATCACAATATTCAATTTAGAGATGCGTGGAAAAGAAAACAAGGCGCCGATGACTATGGAATATTCACAGACCTCCAACGAGGCGCCGATGACTATGGAATATTCACAGACCTCCAACAAGGTTCCGATGACTATGGAATATTTAGTCCTCCAACAAGGTGCCGATGACTATGGAATATTCAGTCCTCCAACAAGGTGCCGATGACTATGGAATATTCAGTCCTCCAACAAGGTGCCGATGACTATGGAATATTCAGTCTTCCAACAAGGTGCTGATGACCATGGAATATTCAGTCCTCCAACAAGGCGCCAATGACTATGGAATATTCACAGTCCTCCAACAAAGCGCTGATGACCATGAAACACCTGCAGTCGTCCAGAACTGTTACGTTAGTACAGCTGTTTACCTGCAACCCATTTCAATTCCAACCGACCATGGAATAAAGTTTATGGAAGCGCAAGTGTTGCCCGTTGAGAAAAACTCAAAGAGAGCTCAACTTTGCAGCTACAACTCTGGCCGTTTCATCATATGTTTGTTGTTATAAGCAAGGACGGATCCAGGATTTTTCTAAGGGGAGGGAGGAGGAGGCCAAAATACCATCTGGGTGGTGGCCCTTGGTATCATAAAGGGCGCTTTTGTGGCAATAGTTTTGCTAACTCTCGATACCGTTTCAAACAGCGCTGACAAAAGGCAGAATTTATCAGTGTGTTGTTTAACCAAATGGCAATGAAACAGGGCATCTCTATCTGGACTACTTTTGGAAGTCTAATTCACGCACGGACGGCCCTTGGAGATTTTGAGAACCATAGTCTGTCCCCATTCGCCCTGTTGCTTCGAGCAGATAGGATAGTGATAAATCCACAATATTCTACTGAGTCCTAATTTGTTGGGCTTTATGTGTTTGTAAAGGACGCAAGCAAAATCTTGCTGGTGCTTCCCGCCGGGCTTTCAATATGACGTAGGTTTTCTCATTTTAGTCTGGACACAAACTTTCTTTAGCGGCAAAGCGAGAAAACAACACATCCGCAAAACTAGTAAGTGATAGAAAACGTAAAACAGCACACTGATTTATCAGCAGATTAGGAATATTTATTTTAAAGCACATAAAGGATATTTGTCAACGTGATCAGTCTCTGCTTCAAAGGAAACATGATTTTACCAGCCCGCAATATTGCATCGTAGCATGTTCTCGCTGCAACTGTTTTGCTGCACGTGAAATTTCCGGCCGAAGAAAATTCGATCATATATCCGATGTCATTAAATATCTTGACACTAACTGAGGCGCCATAAAGGCGCCTCAGTTAGTGTCGTATTTTGATCTTTTTGACTCACAAAGTTCTAAAATCAGACTTGCTTTTATCCCTGCTATGTAGATTCCCGTACAATCACCAGAACTTATCTCGAGAAACTCGACAGTCATGCTGTCTCTTCCTGGGCCGCCCCAGGAAAAGCCATGGAAAGTGGCTCTTTTCACACAGAGCAGCGGTATTGTACAACCGAAACGTAATTCCGAATGGATTCGCCTGTTTGAGTGTACCTACTTTTAAAAGAAATCCGCAGCAGACTGAAGTGCTTGTGATCTGACTGTTTGTTGACTGTTTTATGCTATATTGTGTGCTTGTGTATTATTTTTATATTGTCAGTACAAACATGTATGACGATAGTTTATGAATAGCCCTTTTCAGTGGAAAAACCAGATACCATGCAAATACAATAAAATAAATAAATAAATAAACTTTGGCCCACTGTGACGTTACGAGTCAACGAGTATAGTTCAATCTCTGCTCCAGAGTAGAAGACGGTAAAGGCACCTTCAGTGCCGTTGAATTTTTCCGTATCCCTTCCGGTTCCTGAGATCATAGTGGGTGGGGGTCTGATCGGACCCCTAAGCGGTGGTGGGTACGAAAAGAGCCCAGGCGGTCCCGGGATCCGAGCCATCAACGTTGGCAACAGAAGATTCGCCCATTTATGCATTAGAGAGGTAAAAGGGGCAGGGCCTAGTGGCCCCCTTGTCTAAGATGATAAAAGTGATGATGGAGTCTTCACTCCACTCGAGAACCGGTAGCAACACATTTAATTTGTGAAAGCCTTATGAAGAACGTGAGTCATGGCACCAGATCTGGTGGATGAAATTTAAGAAGATCTGTTCTCGAAGCGATCGTACCCCGAGAAATTGGACGCTATAAAAAAATGAAGCACTGATGCCGTCCTTGAAATGGGAAGCTCTCGTGAGTACCTTGTCCTTCCCGGCTTACTTACGTACCTACCTATCCTTCTTGAATCTTGCCTTGTACCTACACACACGCCGCATAACCGTTTCAACAATCCACCGACAAATGTATGTTTTTTCTGATCGACTTGAGCTTGCCCCCCTCTCCAGCCGACCTGCTGGGTCCGCCTTTGTCCACTAACAGGTAAAAAGCCTGGGCACGTCCTCACCTCTGAGCCAGTCAGGCCTAGGCTGTCAGAATGTTCAAGTGCCGACACTGCGTCAAACAGTACTGCTTTTCCATCTATAACTTAGGACATTTAACATAGTTTTGAGAAATTAGCAGACTTAATCACTAAAGCTCAGTTTGATTCATGTTCGAAATGAGTAGTCTGAAGTGGGATGTATGTACCGAGTTAAAAATAAGAGGAACTTATTTTACTTTTTCTGGTTCTTCCATTTGGTCATTGCTATTCTTTGTTATGGACCCATAATGCACAAAGTCATAAAAGTCGAGAGTGAAAGGGTCGCGATCCCCCACTCGCGAAGCAGGAGGGGACGTGCCCCCGAAATTTTTAATCGGGGCCTAACTTTTTTGCATTCTCTACCTGTTCCCTGCGTGAATCAACACAAATGTGTTGCTTAAGTGCATCATCATTATTGTTTAATATGCAAACAAAATATTCAGACTTTGCCCTCCCCACCCTCCCAGCCCATCATTGCCAGTCAGGGTTCCGTCCCCGTATAAAAATTCCGTGGCGAAGCCCTTGTATGAAATAGAATATGTCCATAGGTATATGTTTATATAAAAGCAAAGGACACGCATACAAAGAGTACACAGATAAGCGTCTCTAATACAGAAGCGCTTACGTGCATTGTTGCATGTATCAAATATGCAAATATCAGCGGGAGTTTTCACCAGTTTAGGTTGGAATTTGAATTTGATGTCATAGCGTATCAAGTAAGTGTTTCGTGCCTTATCTCTGTCCCTAGCTTATTCATTTTCACGCTCTTTGATGCGGTTATATGTAGGCATCAGTCGCATTTGAGCACTGTGTTAAATAGGAAAGCATTCAGCTCCACTACATGACCCTACACACATTTTAACTTATTTATTTGTCAATGAGTCGAAAGTATCCGCTCTCTAGCCCTCTCCAGTACAGCCACAACCTCTCGGGGGCTTTTCCGCCGGTGGCGGCCCGGGGTACGGTGCGCGTGCATCCACACCTCTCGGCGTTCTAATCGAGTCTGCAGGCCAGCGCCACTGCTACAGAGCCAGCCCGGAGAATGGGCCCAATCCTTGCCGAATATGCCATAATTTACCACTCGGCCGCTCCGCTCGTGTCCACATTGCGGTTCTGTCAAGACATAAAATGCTGTTGACTCGGCTCGGTGATACGTGATAATAGGCGCCGACTCCCAAACGACGGCACTCGGCCGGCGGGGAGGCGGCACGGCCTGCAGCTGCGCGCTGGAAACACCTGCCTCTGGGAACACCCGGGTGTGAAATGTAGCCAGCATAGCGGCCCTAAGAAGAACCAACGGTCTTCCCTTGCTCCATCTCGGTTTGATTCAGATTTGCCTACATATTGAGACTACGTCTGTTACTTCGCGTTCGAAAAGGTCATTTGATATTTGAGTAGGCATATGTTCCACGGTGATGCTTGGGTTGAAAAACCCACTAACTGCATGACCTTATAAGGTTATATGGTGCCTTCAGCACTCACCGTCGCAAGTACACGGGCGTACTGTATGAGATTCTGTACCGCAGCCTACAGCGGAAGTTTAATATCACTTCACTAAACCAACCGATCCGTAAACTTTAAGGTTAAGTGAATTGATGGATTGAGCATTCTTAAAATTATTCTAAGCTTTCTGAACGCAGCTTTTTGTTTCCAGTAGATAATTGCATAGCATGGGGAAGCTCATTTCAGGCAGATAGTGCTAACCAAAAATAGTGTACACATCCATACTTTCATCCAAGAATCATCACCAATCAATAACACCAGCTCTAGCCGCAAAATAAATAAACAAATTTTTTTGTCAGTTGTGCTCCCTAGCAACCAGTCAGCTGTTGCAGTTCAGTTGCCACACGTGGCCACGCTGTGGGCAGGCGGGCGGGCGGGCTGACCGGACCTGAACCCCTCGGACGGGTTAGACGGATGATGTGGCGAACATGGGCGCCGCGATGACCCCAACGGTGACAGATGTGCCCGGGGCATCGCCGCGGGGGATAGTCACAGATCTGCGGCTCCCCGCTGGCGGTGTCTGTTCCCCGCGCCCGCGGCGGGTCTGCCGCCTGTTCGCTGTGCCTTATCCCCCGGCTCTCCCGGCGGCTCGCTTCAATAGCCGGCATAAAAACAAACACAGGCCCGGATAATGACACAAAACCTGCTGCCCCTCCGATGAATACGCTAAGCTGATATGTGATATATCGCGGTGCTCTGCATTAGTGCTTGCCAAGCAGTAAAGAACAACGTGCGAGGGAGCAAAACACGCTACAGAGCACGCGAACCGGTAAGAGAGAAAGAGAGAGAGAGAGGGGGAGAGGGAAATTAAGAGAGTATGGGAGATTAAAAGAGCCAACAAAGAGGCTAGAGTGCTGAAGCTCGGACACAAGACAAGAAGACTGGATGTGGTGGAGGTTTTGAAACAACTTAGATAAAAGACTAGAAAAACAAGCATACGGAATGAATGAGCGAGAAAACAAGAGACCATAAATTAAAGCCAAGACATTGTGAAGGTTTGGAATTTTGAATTTTACATTTGTACAAGAATATTAGTAATTCAGAGAGAAGTACTGAAAAGTTGAGCGTGCCGCATTGTCCTTTCGGTGTGAAGGTGCGAGGACTGCCGTGGCACTGCTGTGTTTTGTGAACTGTCCGCAGCTAAAAGTTAAACATGCACAGATTTACGGAGGCGGACAACTTTGGAGTGCGTCCAGAGTCCCAGGCATGTGTAATTCCAAGCACAGTCTTATACAACACACCGTCTCGTGGTTCTAAGCATGTGAGTTAGTTAACGTGGCGAAGCATTTATGGATAGAGGCAGACTGTTTTGTCTTGTGTGTTAAAGAGCCGTAATCACGTACCGCTCGAGCAGGATATAACAGCGATAAGCCTGAGGCCTTGAGAAAATACCCGGACAGGGAGATGGACAAACCAAACTTCCTTGACGGAACTTAGGTCACACTTCTACAATTGGCGCGGTACATCGCTCCGGTGAGAACACATCCACTGAGGAGGCGTCTGGTGGCGTCCCGATGAGGAGCTCAGTGTGTGACTGCCCGCCACCCATGTCCCGATGAGGAGCTCAGTGTGTGACTGCCCGCCACCCATGTCCCGATGAGGAGCTCAGTGTGTGACTGCCCGCCACCCATGTCCCGATGAGGAGCTCAGTGTGTGACTGCCCGCCACCCACCCGGCGTCGGTCCGCACCATTAGAGCCCATTACGGCGCCGCTGTGGAAGGCGCGGCTGCCCGAGCTGGGGCCGCCGCACCAGCCTGCCCGCCAGCTCTCTAATTCAATAATGCCGGCAATTATTCAGTGCCGGTCGCGGCGGGGATCCTCCCATTGACTTTGGGGCGCGGCGGGCCGGGGAGCGGATCGGGACGGCTCCCGCGGGATTAGCGTGCTGCCGGCCCGGTGGATCCGTCCGGGCCCAGCCCGCGTCACGCGAGCCGCCGGCCGCCCGCCGGTATCGTCGCTGACGACGGGCTGCAGATTCATCACAGCGACGGCGGGCTGGCCACAGCTGCAGATTCAGCACGGCAACGGCGGGCTGGCCACAGCTGCAGATTCAGCACGGCGACGGCGGGCTGGCCACAGCTGCAGATTCAGCACGGCGACGGCGGGATGGCCACAGCTGCCAGACCAGACGGTTGAGTTTGTAGGATGGGACTCTTGAACTTTTGGTTGAAGGTCAAGGACCTGCAGCTGTCGCCAACAGCTGAGGCTTTTCATTTCTAATGTATCCCCAGCCGAGTATTCTCATGATGTCATAACGTTTTTTTAATATTGTCAATAATGGTGTTTCAAGCACTGCTGTGATAAAGCAAATGAGCTGCATACATTGCCAAGATCTACGAAACAAAATACGAGTGAATCGTAAATGACTGCACGTGCTAGAAACTGCTAGTACCACTTTTGAGCACAGTTTTTCATTAAGCTAAGCATAGGAAGCACAAAGCCCAGACTGAGGTAGAAGACAAGAGAACACACAGATCTGTTCCGATCACAGCACGGTCACCCCTCCTGACCCTCCTCGCAACTTGTGCCTACTTTTACTGCTGTATCCGTTCTGAAAAATGACTTTGTAATACATGACCAGCATTACTAAGCTATTTTCTACCTTGTGTTTTGAAGCATAAGGCCAGAATAACACTTTATTCATAATACCTAAGCGTAATACCGGACAACTGATTAGTACTACAGCCACAAACCACCAGAAACTGCCACAGACCCATTGCCCCTGTCTTCTCCATGCTGTTGTTGGAGTCACCTTGAAGTGAAATTGGTCGGGGCTCAAGGGGCTTATCAACATCATCTATATATATATATATATATATATATATATATATATATATATATATATTATATATATATATATATATATATATATATATATATATATATGTCATATTATTATATCTTTCATAGTAAAATATTTTGCACTATTGATAGACATGCTAAATAAATAGCATTGCCAAATTTACGTTTTTGAGAAGCCCATGCCTGTTCCTCCTCCTTTCCCATGCATTTACTCTCCACAGGTTTCCAAATTTTCTTCACTGGGAAGGTCGTGGCCTTAGGTACCTTCCCAGCTCTGGGTCTGACCTAGAGTCCCCTGAGCACTCGGTAAGCAGCTCTGATGCCGGCTCACTCTCCTTCCTCGGGGACCTACCGGCCATGTCCCTGAACATGGCGCGGTATCTCGCCAGGCGATTTGCAGGAGCTGAAGGTACTGTGAGGTTTAGTTTGGAAGGTGGATCTGCACCTTCATGTTCCAGTTAGGCTTATAGGGTGGAGTTGCCTCGTATTACTGCCACAAATATGCGCGCATCAGCCATCCTAACTCGCGCTTGTCGCCCGTTTCACGCGCCAGATTGCGCCCCATACTGAGCATTTCCCTCCGATAAAGGGAAGGTGGTCAGCCCGTCTGGTCTCCTACCGTCTCCATTATGCTTGGTGTGCAGTGCTGGGTTCATGTTTCATTGTTAATGATTTTTGGGGGTAATCGTCACACCAACTTCCAGGGCTATATGGCGTCGCCAGCTTTTTCCCCCTGTTGGAAGCGTTTCTCGGGAACCAGATCGCTCTTTGCCCAGGGAATCCGTCGGGCTTTGAACCCGGATATTGCCGCGTGGAAAGCGAGCTTGTTAACCACCACGCACACCACCACACCCCCTTGTTTCATTGCTCGGCCTTAATAAAGCATAAGACAACTGTGACAGACACTGTCAGACTATGCAGACACACAGAATATCAAGAAACTTCTGCTCAAGAATGAAAAACATGCAAAACACGTTTTCCACACACATTATATCCAATCAATAAGACAAGCATTCAACTCGTAGTGCGATTTAACTAGGCTGTTTCACCAGCCACCATAGCCCACGTCTATACTATTCCAGGGCCGTTTCTCTTCGCTCATTGAAATAAAAGTTCCGCTCTAGCCGCCGCGGGACCGGGCCTCTTCAGATGGCCGCCGCACCCCCGGTGGACCATCAAAGTGATGCACACACTTTACGACCGAGCCGGACGTCCGGCAGAGCGCCATAACCGGAGCCGAACTGACCGCGACGCCGACGACGCCCAGCCACCGGCAGGAAAACTTCAGCAGGGAGGTCTGTCACTGCAACAGCCGCGGTGTCCGCGGGAAGTGCAGCAAAGGTGCAGTTTCTGTGAGAATTGTCTTTTGGCCACTACGGCTTAAAAATAGAAGGCCTATGTGATATTTGTAAATGGATGTGGGTGTAATTCGACATCACTACGGTCTGATTATCGGATTTATGAAATGTTCTTGTACAGATTAGTATCAGACAATTGTATAACAGTGGTTGACAGATATTAACACTTAAACCAACACAGCAGGCAGATGAACGCGTTTCGACAAAAATTGTCTTTTCAGCATCTATGGTAGGAGGGATAAGGAACCCGTCATCAAGACATTCAGCAGTTTCAAAACGATGAAACTGCTGAATGTCTTAATGACGGGTTCCTTGTCCCTCTACCATAGATGCTGAGACAATTTTGTCAAACGCGTTCATCTCCTGCTGTGTTGGTTTAAGTGTTAACAGATTAGTATGTTTAAAGGGAATGTGGCACCTTCACAATGTGATTTTAACTGAGATAGCAAAGTTGTAAAGCAGGTTGGAAAACCCGGTATTCCATATCTCATTTGTCTTGGAACTCGATATTTCCGTAGAAAAAAGCTAAAACCTACCTGACACCAGCCCCCTCAGCCCCCGTCGCCGGCGGCCATTGTTGTGAGCTACTGGTGTGACGACATATGCTGACGTCACAATGAGCATCAGCCAATCGAAGCCCTTGAAGCGTTACAAGTATGGTAGTGGTTTCCAGATCGTGACATCATCCACAGGCTGACATTTATTTCTTTTTCTAGAGGAGTATTTTTAAAAACCAAATATTGAGCTTATTGTACATTTTTCAGAGAAATCGTGAGTGGTTTCATTACTTTTACTAAAAGTATGCCTAATAACACTAAATTCCAGGATTCGACCAAGGTGCCACATTCCCTTTAAAGGGGATGTGGCACCTTGGTCGAATCCTGGAATTTAGTGCAATTAGGCGTACTTTTAGCCAAAAATAATGAAACCACTCATGATTTCTCTGAAAAATGTACAATAAGCTCAATATTTTGTTTTTTTTTAAATACTCCTCTAAAAAAAGAAAAATATCAGCCTGTGGATGATGTCACGATCTGGCAACCACTACCATACTTGAACAGCTTCAAGGGCTTCGATTGGCTGATGCTCATTATGACGTCAGGATATGCTGTCACACCAGTAGCTCACAACAATGGCCGCCGGCGACAGGGGGCTGAGGGGGCTGGTGTCAGGTAGGTTTTAGCTTTTTTCTACGGAAATATCGAGTTCCAAGACAAATGAAATACGGAGTACCGGGTTTTCCGACTTGCTTAACAACTTGGCTATCTCAGTTAAAATCACGTTGTGAAGGTGCCACATTCCCTTTAAAGAATCCTGCGCTCAGGCGAATATGATTACCACCGGAATAAAGCCATGCTGATCGTGGCTAAGCTGAAGTCCAAGTGGTAGGCCTTCCTGGTCCCTATGTGTCACCTATGCATTTTATTTAACATCAACTCATGCAACAGCATCTGAGGCTCAGTCTTACCGAGAAAGCTCTGCTGGGGACGACGCAGTTTGACCTATCATTTTCCAATAAGTCACTATTTTCAACGCTTAAAGGGAGTGTCCCACTTTTATGATGGGTTTTGAACTGAGATAGCAGTTTTGTAGAGCGTGTTGAGAAACGACTATTGACATATTTATTTTCACCCAAAGCTCTCGATATAAAAGTTTCCGCCAGCTTTAAAGTTCAAAGTAAAGGGGCCTATTGGCTTATTTCAAACCCTGGAGGAATAACTTCCATATGGTAGCAGTAATCTGATTGGTCGTAAGCCCCGAGCCTCACCCACTCGGTGAAAATACCATGCTATCGAGTGAGCCAGCATCTAGCTGCGTGTGGACCGAAAGCATCGGGCAAGTTAGCGTACAGTCAAGGTGCATTTGGGCCAAATTGCGCCCAATGGCTGCACCACACATCACATTGTTCCTCTCCCGGACTTTTCGGAACATGGGTGAACTATTTTTGTCAAAATTGAACTCTGAAATTGTTTATTTACATCAGAAATGTGCATTAACGTTCAAACACTCAATACACATGGCTGCCGCAGCGCTATCTGATGTTCGGTTTTGCACTAGTACTTTTTGTACTACACACAAATTGTGTCATGCGGAAAGGCTGTGAATGGGCTTTTAACGCGATTCTATGATTAAGACTTGGGATTGCACTGATTATTAAAACCGTAATTTTGATGACGTCACTAATTGTTAGTAAAGAGGAGATATTTCTGTTTTTCGCCTATGGAAATGAGGAAAAAATGTTGTTTTCTCGTTTTCAGACCTCTCTTGTTCTTAAAATGTTCTTTGTAGAATTTCGACAAAGTGGTCTATTCCCTTTTCTCTGTATGCAATGCTATTTTGTGCGACATGTTAAAGGAGACATGGCACCTTTATGTATAATGGGATGTGAGTTTCTGGGAGTCAGGAGACAGAGCATGCTGTAAACCCCCTTGCCTTGACTTCCATTAGTCCTGGAACTCACTACCTGCAGAGAAATATGATGTCTTGAGCAGACTTGTTGATGACTCAAGCCTTCCTGAGTCGACTCAACTCTGACTCACAGCTACAAGGCTGACTACGATTCTGATTCGAACGTCTTTGTTGAAAATTGTGAGCCGACTCGACTCACCCCGAATTCAGAAGTGAGTCGACCCAACTCCGACTCAAATAAGCATTGAGTCGGAGTCGAATCCGACTCAGAATGGTGGCAAAGTATGCGCACACATAATGTACATTTCCTCCAATAATATGCAAATTGCAATGAATTGATTCATAGCATTAACTATTCACTAACTGTTCATTTCCTTCAATAATATGCAAATTACAGCTCACAAAATCGTGACATAAACTTTTTGCTTCATAGGAATGAAGAAAGATGCTAAATGCTAACAGGGGAGTAAGATCAAGGCCCTGAGGGCTTTTCATTCTGAATGCATGCCCTTCCTGAGCAAAGTCATAATTGAAGTAATAAACGAGCTTTTAATGCAAAGAACAGGAATAAATATTTGAACATATTATAATTTAAATAAAAATTCCTGCCCTAGTATATTCTGAACAACCCTGTGACGATTTTAGCTTAGAAGTTCTAAACTACACATTGACAAAATGCACCTCAAAAACAAAACAAACAATGAACACTGGCCTCGTCCTCCCGTAAATCTGTAGTAAGCAGATGGCGCATTGAAGACATCACGAATCTAACCTTGGATGGAACACACGATGACAATGGATAACGCTTTAAAAAGCCACTTGATTTAAAAGAACCTAGGAGAATTGTCAGGTCTATGTAATGTAGGGGAGAGTGGGGTAAGATGCCCCATCGGGTAAGACGCCCCATCCCCTCTTTTGGCAATCCGGGCCACCACTGGTAAATAATATTGTTATTGGTCGAAAGCAGAGGCTTTGATTGTTTCTTGCACAAAAATTCAGTTCGCTCCTGTGAGTTGCGTGAAGCTGGTGGGTAAGTCTTTGTTTCGATGCTTTTCTAAAAAAAATTGCCCACATAGGTTGCAGATATCTCGAAGAATATTGAATGCCTGCTTTGTTTGGCTTCACATGAATGATGGCATATTTGGCTCATTAACTGAGCATTTCCCTTGAGTGAATCAATTGTATGATTTTTGCCCTTCAGGTTTTATCTAGTTTGGGTACTGATGGGAAAGATGCCCCCTCAACGAATGGGGAAAGATGCCCCATGGGCAACTTTCCCGGTGGAAAGAGGGGGCGTCTTTCCCCATAGCAATATAATGTCATTTGTTAGAGTAAACAACTATGTGTTAAACTTGGGGTTTAGTCCAAACCTTACCCACGGGCAGCGCCACGGAATTGTTAGTGGGGGCTACGGACCCTGGACTGGTGATGGCGGTGGGGGGGGGACGTGAACTTTAAATTTACCGTCTTTGAAAAGCTAATGACCATGAAACTCATGAAAAAATTTACGTAGGTCAACGTAGGTAGGTAATAGGGAGACAATAAAAACCTAGGTCGATTCCCAAAACTTGTCGGGAGACATCCCCACAGATTGACGAGTATAGGGGATCTGTCCTCCCGTTCCTGTCCTCTGCTTTCGACGCGCATGACCGTACGTGTTAAATAAGATCACACTTCAATCTGTCGCTTTGTGACTAACATTTCCAATTGAAGGCCTCGCACCTGAACCCAGGCCACTAACGCAAGGAATCCCATAACAGCCAAATTTTGTGGTTGGTGCTCTCATTCGATATAGTGAATCCCAGCTCAATCAATGAAACCTTGAGACAATTATTTGGGAGTTCACCGGACCTGGCCTGATGACCCAACCGGAGCAGACCTCAAGGTGGTTTCAGATCAAACTGGTGTGGTGGAAGCACAAAGCAATTAAATTAAAATGGACAAAACCGTAAAACATATTTTAAAACAAAACTGGCCAAAATCGGTCAATTTTGGCCAATTAGGAAGGGGCTATGGCTAGACTGTTTACCCTGGATTCGCCTATGAATGAGCTAGACCTGAAATATTCCATATGGTTAATCCTGCAAAGCTCTGTACCTGATCCCTTATGTCATCCCTGCATTTGCCATCCCGGTAGCCCAGTTGGTAGAGCGTTGGGCTCCGACCCGTTGCTCAGGAACATGCATTGGCAGTGCATGTCCAGGCTTGGGATCGGTTCTTCTGAGACGCTCCATCGCTCAATAGTTTACCCGACGTAGGTCGGCTGGCAACTCACTGGTGAGAGGGTGACCTGAGCGGGGCGGCAATCCCTGTGATTTGTGGGACGTTGAACTTTGGCTTTTAAATTAAATCTTCATTGCAGGAGTTGCTCGCTTTAATGGTGGGGCTAGGCTCTCCGGGGGCGTTCCATGACAAATCGACAAATCGATGGGTTAAAATAACACCCTCATATCTCAGATTTTCATGAAAATTTGGGACTAGGGTTCTCAGCGGCGCTGAAAACGACTGTGTTATTTTTAGTCTCGTCCGGATAATGGGTTCAGAGTTATAGCCTCGGGAAATCCAGCATCGGACGCGTGCATCGCACTTTTCGATTGAGTTTTTAGCCATTTAAGTTAAACGTACTCCTTCAAGAGGTTGCATGAAAATAATAACAAAAGTCTGAACAATACAAATATGTAAGTTTAATTATATTAATTGGCACGAATATGTATAAAATATAATTCCAAACTTTTGCAAAGATAAGCATACATATTTCCTATGTTTTTATTGACTTCAAAACAACTTCATGTGAAAGAGCATTGTTTAAACTACATATAATACCAATAAAAAGAATGGAGACTACAGAGCAAAATCAGTAACGAGCACTGCAGACCAAGCCCAACACCGTCGCCGGCCACTCAGCCTGCAGTCGGCACGCCGCCTAGACGCCTCCGGTTGGAAGTGGGGTAACGGGGAGGGGGAACTGAGCAAGGCTGCGCTCGGTGACATTGCGAATGAACTAGATGTGGTGTGGAGGCTACTATTGCGAACATAAAAATTTGAGCCGTTCCGAAAAAATGAACGTATTACCAGAACATTCGGAACAATTCCGACACTCTGGTGCATTTGGTGGAAAATGTAGTGGGAGGATTATGCGTCAGAAGCCGATTATTACTGTTGTCTTAGGTTTGTTTTAGATAGTTTTTTTCTACCCATGCCCAAAAAAGTTGCATGTATCCCAGTTCAATTTATATTAGAGAGCACACATCATAAACAAAAAGTCACATAGCGTCCACGCCGACAACTGCTTTTCGAACATATGAGATTAAGACATGATGATTTATTTAAGATCTTACCCACGGATCAGATGAACGACTCCATCACATTGTGCCATTGAACTTCACAGATTCAGTTTAAGACTAGAACCTTCTGTCCCTCATCATTCAGAGCTTATGGACAATAACGGTCTTCGAATTAGCCGGTACGAACTTGTGAATCTTTAATGTTCCTTTTCTCGCGACTGCTTTATTGAAACCTTTTCTGCACTCAGTAGCTAATTCAAGTACTTTTGTTGAAGCACTTTGGGTAGAGATCGAGGCAGGCAATGGAACACTGATTTCCGTGTCCCCTTCCAAGCATGTTTGCTGAGATCGTAAGGGGATGGGTACCCCTGCCAGTAAAGGTGGTCCGGGGCCTCATACCAGCGCGTGTTAACAAGCACACTGGAGGGAAGCCTCGGAGGCCCCCACCTACTTTTTTCTAGGTGGCTGGAGAACCCTTCGTGGCCAAAAACGTTATTTCACTACGTTTGAGAATAGTCAATGGCACGTCGATTGGTCAAATAACCTTGAAAACCGGCCCCAATTTTGTTATTATAGGCTTTCAAAGTTAAACCCTTTATTTTGAGATCGCTGCAATTGCGCGGTTGCAACAGTTCGCGTGCATCAAAGACCAACTGGCAACGTTATAGCGCCAAATAAAACGAGAGTATATGTCAATTTCACCTGTCATTTTTTTCTAAAAGGTCCGCCACCCCATTTTAATAGGCAGCCAGGCGTGCCCCACCGTGATCCCAGCGACAACAGCACCCTTACGTTAACACCAGAAACATAAAATTAAACGAGTCGCGGCACGCCCTGCTAGGAAATGAAGCAAAAGCATAAGATAGCAAAAACAACTGTGTTACTGTTTAAGGAACTGTTATAAAAAAGGTTGCTTAAAGAAAGCTTCTGTAAAATGTTACAGAAGCCTCGACCATTAACCCACTGTTAATAAAAGAGAGAGACTGGTCACACATAATCGTATAGTGTTAGTGCTCATTTCCATGCAGACTACCCCATGCGGATCTAAGTTCGTAATTCCCTGGAATCTAGCAGACAAGTAGACGAACTACTAACATCTACCAGAAAACAAGGGCTGACTGAGGGGGATTTTTTTAGATGATGATGAGGTGATAGTGACTTAAGATGTGAGCATGATTTTTGCGAGTCTCACGTGGGAATACCACAGTGCGGACTACCACCGCGTGCTGAAACACTTTTTATGATGATGAGGTGAGGGTGACTTAAGATGAGAGCATGATATTATGTATGTCAAGCGTGGGAAACACCACAAAGTCATCTGACCTAGGGTGCTGAACCACAGACATGTTTAATATACGTTACAAGTAACGTCTTTAGAACCTGTTCAAGATGCTGAGGAGAGGGTTACATATGAAAGCATGATTACGCATGTAAGGGCCCCACTCTATAACCCCTCAGGCCAGTAAGCGAGGAAAACCCTGTTGCTCACCGGCCGTTAAAGACAAATAAAGGAAGCTCATGCTTTACCAAAGATACATATTTCCTCATTAACATAATCGGCCAGATGTCATGTCGACAAGAAAAGAGAGAATACAAGAGAAGATTCGCGTCCACACTTACTTACGATGATCTCCAGGAGAAATGAAATCCTTTCAGATGATGATGAGGTGAGAGTAACTTTTGATATGGACATGATTTTTGGGAAATACCACATTGCAAGCTAAATAGATAATATATAATATAGTATAGATAATATAAAAAACCATAATATAGATTTCATGAAGGTCAAGGTCACACTTCAAGGCCATACCAGCATTCCAAAGCCATTGGTGCGGTGCTTCCGGTCGCATGGCGTTACCCAGTATGACGTATATTATGCTACGACGTCATAGTTAAGATAAATCAATATAAAGTTCAAGGTCACAGGTCAAATCAGAATGTCATGGGTAAAGGTCAATGTTAATTTCCCGTCCAACGGTTGCTATGGTGCAAGTCATGGTGTAAATAAGGGGAATATGTCATATTGTGACGTCTTAGGTCAATGACCTTGAATGACCTTAACCCCAAAAATTAAGTTTACAATTCTTGGGACGTTCTCACTATGACTTGCTCTGTTTTTAGTGCATTCTGGACTACTTTGAGCTTAACCATGGCATTTCCGGATGAATACCCAGCACGGCTAATAAATATTTGACCTTTATGACCTCGTCTGAATTTACTGACCTAGGTTAATTAAGATCGGTCATAATATAGATTTCAATAGTTCCAACCCAGTCCCCAACCGGAGTTTTTCTAAGCCTCCTAGTTTTAGAGAGCTCAAGGGGCTACCAGTCCACCCTCCAGTGCCCGTAAGTGTCGGGCACCTCTCCTGTGCGGGTGTTAAGGAATGTGACATTGATTACAATTTATTGTTTTAAATACATCCTTATCCTCATTGCCGACCAATTCCACCATTGACACCTTTTTCGTTACCAGAGACGTTTGATAGGTGCAGCGACGCCGGGCCGCGCTGGCGCACGAACCTCACAAAAGTGGGGATTGGGACGTTTGGTAGCTCAGATCTCGCTTTCTCTTAGTCTCCATTCTTTTTATTACTGAATCTTATAGAGAAAAGTATAAAGAGTAATTTGAGCCCAAAAATTTTAACATATTTCATAGGAAAATAGTTCTTATATATTTTGAAAAATTGAAGAATGTATAATATATTTAAGATTAAATTTTTTCAATTATATTTTTTAATGAGCTAGAATCCGTAATTCGTCCTTAAGATACCCAGATTAAGTTTTATGACATTTGTTGAAGCATACAGGTAAAATGCCGTCTTTAAAAAAGGCATGCAAGTGGGTATGGTCAAAATGCCTGAGGCTATAATTTTCAAACCGTAAGTCAGGGAGGAAAATGAATACAAAAATCGTGATCAGCTCCATCAATAGCCCCTCTGACAAAATACACCGAAATCTGCGACATGAGGGTGTTATTGACTTGTCGATTTGTCGTGGAATGCCCCCGCGACAAGTTCATTGATGACCTTAGTGAAACTGCGACTCCAAAAGCCGAACTTGCAACGACATGCATGTAAAAAAGGCTCTGGAAGACAGACTAGTGAAAGGAGTTGCAAAAGCAAAGGTATCTAAAAAGACGTGGAGGAGGCAGCCAAAAGCTGTTTGGGAAGAAAGACAGTTGGCATGACTATACCAGATATCTCATTTGCGGAGTGAGTTTTGTTCTCTCGTGCAAAGAATGGATCGAGTGCACTGCCTGCGAAGGCTGGGCCTGTGTGCCTTGACGAGAAGGCTAAGGTGGCTGTGCGCCATAAATGATAGACTGGGAGCCTGTGATGGTTAGTGGGAGGAAGCTTCGAGTCGCCACAAGCTATTTTTACTGTCTGAAGTGAATGTTTTTGTACTCAACAACTCCTGGCCCATATTTATTTTAAAATGAGGAATTGAAACAAAGGGAACACAGAAAAGACAAGGTAGGCGATTTAGGGTAGGTTCTCACAAACCTCGTACCAGTTTACCTACTTCGTTTCGTACTTTGCTGCTTGTGTGTTTGTGTGATTTTATATTACTTTTATGGTATGTTTTTATCCTTGGTTTTTATCGTTAGTTGTACGTAACTTTGTTTTATCATTTGACATGGAAACGTGAAAATCACCTACATGTTTTATCAATGTGTGTGGACGCTTTTAAATACATTCTGACTTCTGAATAATTCTTAAATGATTACCAATGAAGCTAAGAACTACAAAAAGCTACTTCATCAACGATAGACCAGAATGGGGTAAGATGCCCAGGGGTGGGGCATCTTACCAAGCCCCAGGGGCGTCTTACCCACCCGATGGGGTAAGACGCCCCTTTGCAAGCCTCTAGTAAAATCATAATAGTTAGAAAATATGATAATTATCAGCCATTTCATCGACTCTATAAGGAGGATAAATGATCATACTACGACTTGACATCTAAACCAGCGCTGTTGCTACCGTGGTTATTTCATAATCCGGATTTCCCTAAACCCTGGGCATCTTACCCCACTCTCCCCTTAATCTTGCCCTGGGGCTACCAAAGCCTTAACCACTACATTTTTGTTGCGCACCATGATGGTTTGGCGACTGACGTGACGCGCACGGGTGGAGCGAGTGATAAATAATGATAAATCATCATAAGACTTTTGAAGAGGGGTGACTTGTTAGAGACTTGATGTATGTCTGTTTCACAGTGAAAAACTACGTAGGCAATGCCAGAGATAGGACTGAGTTGTATTGTTTGTGTACAGGCAGTATTCATAACCCACACCAGAGAATGTCTCCAAACCATGACAGGGTCAGTGGCGGATCCAGGAGGGGGGCAAAAAGACATCATTTTCCCATCTCCCCCAAACGGAGAAGCTCGGGACAAAATTATGTTTTTGCCCCCACAGCAGCTGACAGCTTCCTTTTTGCCCCAACTCATTTTTAGTTTAAAAACAACGGTTCGGTTCTTCAACTCTCCACTTGAAACAGAACTAGTCAACTTCAGTATAAACAATGGGCCTTGGAGAGCAATAACAAGCATCGTGTGGCCACATTTTTCACCGTGACGTTTTCGTTCGTTTTTTTCTTTTTGCTTATTAATATTTTGGTTTAACCTCAAAACGTACCGTCCAGTTGAATTATGGAAAAATTATGTTTCACCGCTCCACTTTGTTGTTGTTGTTAACTTTGATTTCCCCCCCCCACCTACCGGCTAAATCTGCCGCTGGAAAGATCAAGATAGTGCTTTGAAATAAGCAGTTAGTTGAAGCTTCTAGTTTCGGTTTTGACCCATTTTAGGGCTTATGTGTAAAATAACACTTTTTGGTACCCTCTATCTGGCGCATATATTGCCCAATTTTTCAATGTTTTCAGTCAAATGAATAAAAAATAATAATAATGTGGTTTCTTAAGAGGAAATTACTGCATGAGAATGCGCTTCAGACCTTGTATGGTGTGCACCCTCAAAATTGAAAAGTTTGATTTTGGACCAAATCATACATTTTTCTGTGTGATTTTACATGTTATCGCTAAGATTAAATGGAAAATAACTATAAAATAAGTGTGCTTTTGAAACTGTATTTTCACATTTCCTATGTTTGTTAACGACTGACCCCAGCCTGGGTCTAGTGTGGGCAGGAAAATAATAAATTGCCTTTTAGGTACCACCAAATATCAGTATAAAATCCTTTAAAACAGTTAATTCAGCCACGTGATCATATATGTTAAGAAAATAGAGTGCTGAGTCGACTGAACTCTGACTCACAGCTTGGACGCTGACTCCGATTCTGCCTCGACTCAACTGGTCGAGCAGTTGAGACGACTCTGGCTCAACCTAAATCCGAAAGTGAAGCGATACAACTCTGACTCAAGCAAAATTTGAGTCGACTCCGAGTGGAGTCTGACTCTCAGTCGCGACTCAACGTGTCTGGTGTTGAGAGCAGGCTTGTTGATGACTCAAATTTTCTTGGGTCGACTCAACTCTGACTCACAGCTAAATGGCTGACTCCGATTCTGACTCGACCCGCTGAGTTGAAAATAGTGAGCCGACTCGACTCAGGCCAAATTCAGAAGTGAACCGACTCGATTCTGACTCAGATCAGCATTGAGTCGGAGTCGATTCCGACTCAGAATAGTGGCAAAATATGCACAGAAAAAATGCTCATTTCCTTCAATAGTATGCAAAATCCAGTGCATTTATTCATTGCGTTAATCTAACTGCACATTTCCTTTAGTAATATGCCAATTTCAAAGCATTAATTCATGACAGAAATTATTCCTGCATAGGAATGAAGAAAGATGCTAATCGTGAACAGTTGAGTATGAGAAAGGGCCTGATGGCTTTGCATTTTAAGGGCATGTCCTTCATAAGCAGTCATAATTGAAGCAATAAGCGACGTTTCAACTGCAAAAACAGGAATCAATATTTAAACATATGATATTTTGAGAGGCAATCCCTGCCCCAGAACATTCTGAACAATCCCGTGACGAACTTAACTTAGAAATAAATACTACACTGTGCACTGCCCCTATCCAGCACCTCACCAAAACCAAAAACAATGATGAATACTCGCCTTGTCCTCCCGAAAAAGCTGTAGTAAACACGTAAACGTTACAGATGGCGCATTGAAGACATTACGAACCTAGCCTCGGATAGCACAAACCTGACGATGGATAGCACTTTAAAAATCACGTGACTAAAAAGGCGTAAGAAAAATCTGCAGGTCCATGTTAAGGTAATCATGCCTTCGGGCTACTAAAGCCTAAATGACTAGCTGTGTTGTTCTGCCGGCAGAACACATAATAGTATGTCGCACGCATGCACAGTACGGTATAATGACTACAAGATACCTCACTGCGCATGCGTGCGGAATGTATGCGTTCTGCTCGGCAGAATAACACGGCTACTAGCATTTTGTTGCGCACCATGATCGTTTTGTGACTAGTGTGGCGCGCGCAGGGGAAGCAGTGAGTGGTAAATAAAAATAATCGGCATCATCATAATTTGAAGAGCGGGCGGTGGTTGTTTGTGAGTAGAAGGATTGATGTATATTTTTCAGTTTACCAGTTTCACAGTTTGAAATTACTCAGGCTATGCCAGAGGTAGGACTGATACCCATTTTCCGTAAATAGGCAGTTTTTATTATCTACCAGTGGTTGTTCTCAAACCACGACAAATCAAGATAGTGCTTTGGAATAAGCAGATAATTGAAGCTTTTAGTTTCCGTTTCGACCCATTTCAAGGCTTATGTGCAAAATATGATTTTTTTGGTACCCTCTTTCTGATGCTGATATGTGTTTTTTTAGTGTTTTAGCCAAAGGAAGGAAGAAAATAGAAAATAAAGATGTGGTTTCCTAAGAGTGAATTATCTTTTGCATGAGAATGAGCTTAGGATTTTGGATGGTGTGCATTCTCAAAGTTGAAAAAGTCTGATTTTGTGCCTAATCACACACTTTCTGTATGATTCTGCATGCCATTGCTAGGATTAAACGGAAAAAAACCATCTAATGTGTGTGCTTTTTAAACTATATGTTACATAACTTGTGTTGCTAACAACTGATCCAGGCATGGGTCTAGTGTGGACGTGAGAGTAATGAAGTACCTGTTATTACCAAATAACAATATGAAATCCTTCAAAATTAGATGTGAAAATTTCTAAAATGTCAGTCATGTGATCACTTATGTTAAGAAAATAGTGTTGAGTCGACTCAACTCTTGACTCACAGCATGGAGGCCGTCTCTGATTCTGACTCGACTCAACTGGTTATCCAGTTGAGTTGACTCTGATTCAACCCAAATGTGAAGTTGAGTCGACTCAACTCTGACGACTCAATCAAAATTTGAGTCGACTCTGAGTCGACTCCGACTCTGAGTCACGACTCAACAAGTCTGGTTGAGAGCGGAGTCTATCCTCACCGGCCGCCGGCCTCGCCGGCCGGCGCCGACGACCACCGAACAGCTGGTAGCGGCCGCGCCGTAGAAGAAAACGGGAGGTGTGAGAGTGGTGCGTTCAAAAAGAAGTGCACTCATGAGAGCTGTTGCTCCGCAAAAGGTGGGTTCTCAGAGAAACGAAATATTAAACCACGTGTTTTTATGCTCTACCACTGATCTATATAAGCCTGACCTTCCCACACCTTCAGATATGCAGCAACAAGCCGCAAAGAGCTCCACGATAGAACTGGTTTGGGCTGCACGCTTTCGGAAAGAAGGGTGACATCCACCTGACTGACAGCCAGCCTTGTGTATACAACAAGGCTGGAGATCTCTCTCCACCCACGGGGTCCTGGATTGATTTACTCTAGCACGGCAATACAAGCCCATACAAAGCCTAGTAGAAGTCAAAAATCCAGGGGGTGTTGACCCCAGAACCCTCGGGACCTCCACCCATGGTATACAATATCAATATCAATATATATATATATATATATATATATATATATATATATATATATATATACATAGGGGAGGCTGGGGTCAAATGTAACACGAGGCAATTGTAACACTGGCCATATTGTCCAAACTAATCAATGGTTGGCGTTAGTGGCACAACCGGAAATGCGCCATCAGCTGCTGCCTTTGTTAACGCAGTTTCAACTCGGTGTGGCGGGTAAGTCAGACGCTGTTCACAATTATGTGTTTTTGAGGGTGTTTGGTAACTTTTGAAATATTTAAAGATGATTAGCTTATTGATGGGTATGATAAGGTACAGCGGAAACAATTTCAAAGCATAAAGAGTGTTTACTTAGCTACGAAATGAGCACAGAATCTGTCTCCTAGGCCAGCTTGTGGAGCGGCAATTTGGTTAAAAAATTGCGCGTTGCGATGGGGACAATTGTAACATTTCTCTTGGGGTTAAATGTAACAATGTTACAATTGACCCCAATGGCCTTACGACGTATCAAAATTGCTGGTACTGCACAAATGTAGTAGCTAGGTTTGTGATTTTGTGATCAGGCACGCACCCAGGATGTTCGTTTAGGGGCTGACGAGGGAGGTCAGGCCGATGAAGGGGGCGCACTTGTTCACCCAATAGGGCTAATCTTCATACCCTGGAGGGAGCGATGAAATTTTGCTTCGCAGACCTAGCGTCAACTGTTTTTGGGAGGAGGCAAAGTAGCCTAACATCGGGAAAACATGAATTTTGAAGAAAATCGACAAAAATCGGGTGACTTGGGGATTGCCCTGTTTGCCCCTGGATCCTCCATGGGGAGGGGAGGGTGAAATGCAGGCCCGCTGCTTATGATCGCTACTGTTTATGATTTGCTTTTCAATGATATGTTTGTTCGTAGGTTGGTATATGTTTCGGAAAAGTGGTAATTTGGTCTGTCCTATATAATATTTCTTATATTGAAAAATTAAGCATGATAATTGGGGTTTGAGGGCGCGTCAGCTGCTAAGGCTACATGTGCCAAGTTTGTAAAATTAACGAGATTTCAGTCAAATTATAAATATATTTTTGTAGGTAGCCAGTCCAATAGGCAAATAGCAAAATAATACGCTTTTGGTTCTAGAAAGGGTCATTCCTTTTCGGCAACAAGTTCAAGATTTACTCACCGGACGGATAAGTAAATTTTATTTTGAACGCGGTATATTCAGGTCATTTATAGGGATTATTCAAATCACCGGTATTCCGTTTTTGTGTTCATCTTTCTAAAAAAATGCATGGGCTGCTTTCAAACAAATGTCTCGCACTTTCAGAGAATGTCTCGTTTTCGATCACGCACGACCGAACGCGGGACTCGACTGGATACGGTCCATGAAGCAGAAGTGAAGGCCAAAGATGGTGAAGTGCTCGCATTAGGATGCTTTTTATGGTACAATAAATCGTCGAAATTCATACGTCTTTAACATGGTACAATTGACCCCCGGTGCTGTTACAATTGCCCCTCACGTGGGGTCAATTGTAACAACTAAAGTAATTTTTAGAAGTTGAATTTTGACGCCTATTTTTCATTATTTTGAAATCTTGTTACGTCAGTCACATTGCAAAATATTCAAAGTAGATGAAAATACAATTATAATTGCTCTAACTCAAATCACTATTTCTCCAGAACCAGAAATGTGTAATTTGTTACAATTGACCCCAGTCTCCCCTATGTATCTCGATCGAATATACAATCTGATGAGAGTTGACGTCTGGGGAAAATTGCATAATATTCCTATTTTTCTGAAAAAATTGCAGCTCCGAGTTTTTTAACCCACTATCCTTTTAATAGGTAGGCAGGAGTGCCCTTCCATACCCGTGCGACCCTGATACTAGTGTTCCATTATAAACAGGTTTAGAAGTATTAGTTACTGCAAGAGGGTCGGACCACTCCCCGCTCCTTTGTTTTTTATACATGCTATGCCAAGTAGTAAATGCTAGTAGATTCTCCCTGTGGTCCCCCGGAAAGATAGACGAACTAGTAACATTCGAAGGAACCACGGCGTATCACAGCGTTGAAGCGTAATACAATTTCAGTTTGAAAAACCCATGTGAAAACCGCACTGGCTGTGCAGGCACTGAGCCTCTGCCGTCTAAGTATGGCATCACCCCCAACAGCTGACAGAGCACGGACCGCTTCAAGTATGACAGGGTCGACATGCATGTACCAGTGTCGTGATAACAGACTGACATCGACCGCGTCCACTGTTCCGCGCCACATTCGCCGACGTCGGCAATAATGGCGCAGTGCACGCACCGCGTCGGCCGCCGCGCGCCGCAACACCGCACTGCAGGGCTTACCGGCCCTGCATTATTAATGCCCACTAAGAGCAGCCCATCATTTGCAAATGAGGCTATTGTGCGGCGGTGTCAGTGCGGAGTCGCCCCTCGTGATGGCGGCTGACCGGTGGCTGTCGCCGCACGGCCGCGCCCGCCTAATGAATGGCCGCCTTGTCTTTGTTACGCCCTCAGGCTAAATAGAGTGTCATTAGCCGGCACATTGAAGTGTGGTGAAGGTAAAACTATGCTAATTTCCCATGACTTTTTGTCAAGGACAGAGGCGAGGGTGCGTTCAGGGAGGGGATGGGAAGGGTCCCGAACTATTCCGGGACATGGTAACCCAGTACGGTTTCAACTTTGTGTTGAATATCATCTGTTTAACAATATTGAAATTCTGACTAGCAATCAGGCAGACTTAGCATAAATTTAGATCACAGAATGATGTCAGCAGAAAGGCTGAAAATAATTAAGGTGCTATTATTGAGCAGCGGCGGATCCAGGATTTCTAACGGGATGGGATGATGGTTAAAAAAGACACCATCATTTGTGTCCAGAGGTGGCGCCACTGGGGTCATGGACACCCACTCTTAAGCTGCGACCTACCAGAGGGGCACCAAAATGCATCACGGAAGCGCCAATACTAGAGGTGGGACTTTCTAGGCCCGGGGGCCCGGGGCAAAAGCCCGGCCCAGGCCCGCGGGCTTTGACCGGGCCTGAAGGCCTGATTTAAGCCAATGTCGGGCTGATAACGGGCTTCACCCAGGCTTATTCCGGGCTTCAACTAAACTGGGACTTCAAGTCAATTTTCTGTAAGTTAAATAAGCCTTTTTCAGTACAGACCTAGTTTTTTCCACTGAAACATAATCTTATTCATGCACCAGCAGCTTTTGAAAATGCATTTACAATTAATTTTGAGACTTTTAGACATACATCAGGAATGTAAACGCATGAAGCTCTAGCTTTCTATCTGTTACTCATGCCAGGGTCAAAAGCAAGCTACTTAAACCTGAATTAATATTTAAAATCAAATATTGAATAATGCCTACAGTTGCACCCATTCATGCCGTACTGTCATCTTATGAATATCCTAATTACTTTAAAATTTTCAAGTCATATATGGGTGAACAAAATATAAATTGTGATAGCATATTTGTTACTTCCATATTGTCAGTATACCATTTCAAAGGAAGTCATTTAACCAATTTGCTGCTAACATATTGATACTAACACCTAGCTCTAGCTAGAAAATTCTTTCGAGAAGCTTTCTGCTCCAGGTAAAAGAAAATGTTATCTATGGAGCCATTCCCATGTCCTCTACGAAAAATGGTGAAGTAAATATGTCAGGTACAAACTATCTAGTGGGAGCCCATAATTGTCAAATTGGCCTGGTAACTCTAGCTGCAAGAACAAATGTTGATAAGTTTGACCCTTCCACAGCTTCATCTTGCTCTTTCATTGCCCAAAAGATGCAGAATCCAATCAGAAAGGGCTAGTATAAGCAAGGAAATAGGCACAAAGAAAACATGTTTTTGATCGAAGTACTTCAAAACATAAATTAGTCAGTTGTGGGGAGATACTGGGGAGAGCAGTCAGCCTTAGAAGGAACCTTTGAAATTACACCAAAACATGAATATACTTGACAGTATGTGTTGCATTTTCCTTGTGGAGATACTTCCCTGGCCTCTATGAAATACAACTTCTATTATAAGCTTTGAACTTGAACATAACAGCACTTCCCTCCCACCACACTAAAGGTATTATCGCAGTAGGTGGATCACATCTCGCGGTTCAAAAGGATTACATCAGAAGGTCCACTGATCAAAGGGTCTAATGTTCATAGGTTCTACCCTGTGAAAGTTAGACCTTTTGAATAAGAAGTCCACAAACAAGTGCACAAAAAGTGGCCTATTCTCAGGAACAAAAGAAATGCACCACACACTTTGTGCTTATTTTTTAAATCTGTGAAATTTTAAAATATATTTTCAAAAGTCTTGAAATATTTTCGCTGAAATAAACTTACTATTCTGGTAAATTTTGGTGAAAAATGTTTTCATAAATGATTGCTCTAATGTAGACAAGCACGGCGCTTCAGATACCTACTAAGCGCAAGCCCGTCAAATACAACAAAGCAAACAGAAATAGTGTTCAAGCCCAAATGGTGATGTGGATGGGATTGAGTTGTTTTTTTGTGTCAGATTTAATTTTTGGTGGAGATTGGTGCAATATTTTTATTCAATGTTTGGTGCGAACCTGTGGAAAACTAGTGGTTCCTTATCAAGATAGTTCTTTATGGCTGGTGGTTTGATAATTGTATATGGCTGATGGGCCTTGTTCATGTTGGCCTGTTGGCTTACCTACTTTCCAGACCGGGCTGACCCAAGCAGAACATTCTTTTAACTATCTTCCAAGCTGTTTAGTGACTAAACTAAAAGAAAATGTTCACATGTATCAATTGAGGGACAATGTGAAGGAGTTTTGGTTCCTTCACAGCCATTCCGCCATGATATTCTGAAAAGTTTTAGCTGAAAACTTGTCACTGCTCTCTCCTCTATTTATAAACATTATTGGAACTCAATTATGAGGCTCGTGCCAGCATATAATGATTTATAAAAGTGCAAAGATGGAGGAAATGTCTGACATGAGTGGACTTCTTTCATCCCGATTCTTATAGCTGCCATGTGCATACCTCTATCTAGAATACCCTTTGTTTTTATAAGGTGATGCTGGTCATTACCTGAAGTAAGCTTGCATCATAAGCAAGCCATGTTTCATACTGTGTTTTTCAGTATCATTTTCTGCTGAATTATTAAGATAGCTGAGGCTACTGATGCTACATGCACCTTTTGATATGGTTTTGGGTGAAACCAAAACTTTTTACAGGATAAATTGGCTTAAAACATATATTTGAAACAGCTTTAAAGTAAATAAATTTTGTATATAGTCGTTAATGGTTTTCCATGACACCGGGCCTTCCCGGGCTTGATAATCCATTTCTTCCACAAACCGGGCTTGTGACGGGCTTCTAAAATCAGCAGCCGGCCGGGCCCGGGCCCGGGCCTGCAAAATTGACTGAAACTCCCACCTCTAGCCAATACACAAATAATTTTGAGGGAGGGGTGACGGTCCAAGGGGCGCCGGTTGGGTCGATTGGGGCACGTGCCCTTCTACCCTGCCTTGCTCTTTTGGGTGCGCCTATTTGATTGAGTGAGCGAGACTTTT
Source organism: Lepas anatifera (assembly GCA_034440635.1). NCBI lineage: Eukaryota > Metazoa > Arthropoda > Thecostraca > Lepadidae > Lepas > Lepas anatifera. The sequence goes on from JAOTON010001121.1 coordinate 201,638, forward strand.
CAAACCTATGAATGCATCATCTTTATGACGTTCGAGAAGAGTAGGCACTCGGACTTCTCAGTATTGAAAATGTTGACGGTAGTGAGCGGGAGCCCACCAAACTGGTGGATTTAAAACCTCCAGTCTCAGTGGATCCAATACCTGGGCTGTGCGGGTAAACTGCAGCTCTGCAAACACAAGAGCGCACTTCCAGTCCCTCAGTGGACTGCTGATCGGACTGTTGGTCGGCGAGTTTCTCTATCATAATCTCCATCCACTTCATCCGCCCAGTGAGTTATCCCGCCTAACAATTTTGAGGTAATGTTCCAATGTAAGAGCCCTCCGGCGGACACGTGCTCTTTGTGAAGAGCGGAGGAGCCGAACGGAAACACAAACAGGGCCGCTCCGATGTAAATGCAACCTGATAAATCGGCAGCGCGCGTCGTTGCACAAAAGCGGCTGCCGGGCGGCAATTACACACGCCTGCTCTGTGTGGCCTGCGGGACCACCGAATCGGCGCCGGAGGGGAGCGCACGTGACCAGCACCGGCGCCGTGACGCCGCGTATTGTCCCGTCACGTGACCGTGCGCCCCGCCCCCAGCTGCTGCTCTGACGCCCCCGAAATGTGAGCCGGCCGACGGGTGGCGCGGCGACACCTCCGCGGCGTCGCGTGCCGACGGCGTACGACGCCGGCGACGACGGTCCCGGGGACGACGGCAGCGGCCGCCACCCCGCGCCGCTTTCGCAGAGATGAGACGATAAGTGGCGCTGGAGCAACGTCGGCCGACGCTCATATCGATCGTGGATGCAGAACTCGGTATATGTTTCACGTGTGCTCTGATACAAAAGGTACTGTTGTCGCGATTACGCTTACAAGCGATCTGCGCTGACATTGATGCCAGGCAAAGTCCTCAGTGAGCAGCAAGAAGAGTGGTCTCAAAGAAGTGCAATTTTTCGGTCACATATATTTTAGCTGAAAGAGCGTTTCACAGAGCAAACTAGGAAAGATTATGGACAATTTCATCCTAAGAAATGTTTCATTATACCATCATCCTTTGCACTCGCACACCGCTACTGCTGGCTCATGGTTGGTGCACTGTGAACTGCTTTGCGGTGTATATTCGTTACACACACGTTGTTGCCGTGAGTGTGGGGAGATTGATAGAAGGTCGTCCTCAAAGAGGTCTCCACTAAGCGCGATGAACCTCATTCTGTGTTACTAAAACTTACATTCACAAGCTCACCGAGTTATTAAGAGGACTATGAAATTCAAGGAATGTTACTTTTCAATCAATATGGCTTAATGAAATAAGTGATCACAAGGCCGCATGCGAGCGAGTGTACTTGTTAAATGAGACACGAAAATGTGCGTGAGTGGCGTAATGAGTCGCTGAGTAAATTGCGTTCCTTTCTCCTGATTCTCGGGTCCAGTGAATATGGGTTCTCCGAATAAGTGCAGTCTGCTACCCAAGTACGTACATACCTCACCAATAGGGTGAGGCTAGCAGTGCCCCGCAACCTTGGAAGCTGGTGCATCGTTAAATCCCAACAATTGTCCTTATCTGTTTGGCTGGGGGAGTGATCTGAGTGGTCCGCTCCCTTATCGCTGATTGGCGCTTTTTCTGCACTGACTGCTCCTTCAAATTCCTTTCCCCTGTCCCCCGCTACTGCCCCAAACATATCCACTTGAAATATCGTTCACATTCATGAGTCTTTTCCCATATTCTGTGTTATGATGCATGTTTATGCGTCTTTTTATCTCAAGGCATTAGTGTATGGCTTGTGTATGAAAAGAAGAGCTCGCAGCACTACGACAGAAGCATTATGGCTATGCTTATTAGCCAATTTTGTGTGAGTGGGAGCAAACAAAAACAGCCTGTTATACCACATTCGGTAGATTCGCTGCTTCGGAAGCCCTACTGTAGCTAAGCTGGAATGGAACTGTTTAACACTGAAGGCCGGTAACAAAAATGGGTGACCAACAAATTGTCAAGAGCCACCCATTGAAAGAATGTTACTACATGCGAGTCAGAAAAGGCACGCTTACGAAAAAGGTGACGCAGAATACGGACAAGTTGAAACATTACTGCATTACTCATTTCACTGAAGTGTCCAAAGTAGGAGGATATCCATTAAAAGTCGCACTGGAGAGGTGTCTGGCACTAACGCGCATTGGAGGGGCTAAGTGAGCCCCGTCCTGAGATCTCAAAAACTAAGGGACGTAGAAAAACGACCTTTCAGAGTGTGTGGGAGCTATAACAATCTACAATACAGCCAAATTTCATTAATCTGGGTCAATATCTTCGATGTCAGACAAAGTCATAAAGTTCAAATACTGGTCGTGCGGGGAACCTCCTGGGAAATGCCGTAACTAAGCGGGAAAAGTCGGAAATATACTAAAAGCAGACAGAACGCAAATTATATGGGAGGGTCCCATATAATTTTTCCTGAAATTTTGGGGTTAATGTTATGCAAGGCCATTGACGGGTGGCGTTACAACATGATATATTCTCTATGATGTAGGTGCATACATTAGCACATTAGCGCATAACATAAGCACTATACTAACCCTTGGGCGGAAAATGAGGATTGACCTTGACCCATGATATTTGACCTTGACCTTTGTCCTTGACTCTTAAATTGAGTTACTTTAACTAGACATCATATCAGAATATACCTACGTTATACTGGGTAACGCCATTTGATCGGAATCACTGGGATTAATGACCTTGAAAATGCTGATATGACCTTTTCCATTGACCTTGAGCTTCATGTGAAGTGACCTTGAATTATCATCTCGATGATATGGTGTTATGGCGTCACAACTCATTATTCATTGCATGCGAACTGGTGCGAGCATGCAGTTGTGGCAATCTCAAAATATAGGTCTGACTTTGGAAGTCTATGAGTCAAGAACATTTCAACCAATTTTCAACTTCTTTACCAATCGACGCGCCGTTAGATTCTCTCAAATATGGCCAAGAACATTTTTCGACTGCGGGCGGTTGGTTACTTGAGTAGATGGGCCTCAGCCCCTCAGTCCGTTTAGATGCGGCTGTAGAAAACCCCTAAACCATGGAAAGCGTGTATTAACCTTGCTGTTTAAAAGGTGGAGGATGACGGCCGGGAGGCGGTCTTTGCCTGATTTCCACGACTCCCTCCGTCTCCCTGGTGGAGGGATGAGGGCCGTGGGAGGCAGGTGAGTCGTCTGTGCCTGAGACATTTCCACGGCTCATTCCGTCTCCCTGGTGGAGGAATGAGGGCCGTGGGAGGCAGGTGAGTCGTCTGTGCCTGAGACATTTCCGCGGCTCACTCCGTCTCCCTGGTGGAGGAATGAGGGCCGTGGGAGGCAGGTGAGTCGTCTGTGCCTGAGACATTTCCGCGGCTCACTCCGTCTCCCTGGTGGAGGAATGAGGGCCGTGGGAGGCAGGTGAGTCGTCTGTGCCTGAGACATTTCCACGACTCCCTCCGTCTCCCTGGTGGAGGGATAGGGCCGTGGGAGGCAGGTGAGTCGTCTGTGCCTGAGACATTTCCACGACTCCCTCCGTCTCCCTGGTGGAGAGATGAGGGCCGTGGGAGGCAGGTGAGTCGTCTGTGCCTGAGACATTTCCACGACTCCCTCCGTCTCCCTGGTGGAGGGATGAGGGCCGTGGGAGGCAGGTGAGTCGTCTGTGCCTGAGACATTTCCACGACTCCCTCCGTCTCCCTGGTGTAGGGATAGGGCCGTGGGAGGCAGGTGAGTCGTCTGTGCCTGAGACATTTCCACGAATCACTCCGTCTCCCTGTGAGCTAATCCTCCCTCTGTATAGGTATCTGTATCTGGTCAGGACGGAAAGACGGTGGTCACCACCTTTTGCGGTTACCACATATGCCAATCAAAGCCAAACGGTTGATTATCTTTTAATACACCACTTACAAAGGGCACCATGTATTGGGTTCAGATATCGAATCGTATATCACCGTTCATAGATATGCGGCGATACATCGCTAGAACAGGGATACATACTGGGAGAACACAATAAATCACTGTAAAAACATGGCTCGGGACCTAGAATTTGAATATTTCTTTATCTAACGGTGATCATCGTAGTGGTGCAAGCAACGTGGTGTAATGACTGTGTCCCGTTACAGTGGTGCACCTTGCAAGGTCGGAGGATTTTAAAACTGAAGTAAAAAGCTTTAAGTCAGAGTAAAAAAAAACACACACACATTTCTCCGACCTTGGGACTAGCAACGCAGACGGAACTTTTCCACGGCGATACAATTAATCCTTAATACCCGCACTGGAGAGGGCCTGGAGCGCCCATGCGATCTCGGAAACTAGGAGACTTAAACAAATGCCGGTTTGGGACGGCTAGGGTCTATGGGGATCTACATCATGGCCAATTTTATTGACCTTGGCTAGGTTAGGTTTATCATCAAGGTCAAACGAGGTCATATATATCTAATCTTGGCTGTACTGGGGACTTATTGGGAAATATCATAGCTATACGGGAAAAAACTGAGAATATGCCAAAGAGCATGTGGAAGTGTGTGCTCAATAGTATGGAAGTGTGTGTAGTACATGCATGCATAATAACTGTCAAGTTGCACTTCCGTCAACTGTCAAATAGTGCACTTCCGGGATTCGCAGAGGAAGGTCAGTTAACAACTTATGAACTTCTAAACATGCTTCTCGGTCCAGTTCTCCGAAATTTGTTTATATTTTAGCATGACATTGACGTCTCTTTTCGGCTACTCGACATCCTCAAAACAGAACAAATTATACCATCGAATGTATGTTTGTATGTATATATGTACACACATACTAGGGCTGCAACAAAATCACACACTCACCTATCCCTCCTCGTTCGGGCACGGTAGCTTACAGAGAATATGTCCCTTTAATTGAAAGTCAAATGAAAAAAAATTATCTGCCTATGAGACTATATGTTTTAACCCTCGCCCCGGTGGCGATGTTTGAACACCAACCCTCGGGTTTTTTCAACAGCACTAAAAACGGCGGCGCGAAGCGCCGCCATACTGGCTGCACATTATTCTTGATCAACTCTGCAGGTTTTCCCAAAATTTTAAGGTCAGATCGTCTCAGGTTAGTCCACCAGCGCAGGTCAAGTGACCCCACCCCTAAAAAACTTTAAGATAGCATGAGTAAGAAAAGGGCTAATCTATCTAATTGAGACTCATATCACATAATGGGCTTATCAAGTGCTGCAAACCATATTCCGTGATTTTTCATATCGATGACCCAGGGTCAGAGACAGACCATGACCTCTCCACTGGAAATGCATGGGAAAACGGGAATTGGGCGAAGCATGGCTCTATCTGTGTATATACAACTTAGACAATTTTCATATCCTCTAAAGTGTTGTATCCTAGGCCCGTTTCCAGGTTCATGTTGCAAATTTGAACCTGTGACCTCTGAGAAACCATCTGGGGCTACTTTAGTAGGTTTTAAGACTCCAGTCAATATCATTGCAGGACATTATGATAAAGCTTTTATTTTGGTACCATTACGTTGGGGTTATTATTTCGAGTTGATTGATATGCATATTGACTATACTCGGTCAGGTGGTGACCTTGACCTGAAATTAGGTTAGGCCATTTTTATGTTTGTTTCTAGTATAGTCATATCATGCATCATTCTATTTTCCGTAACGAGAGAAAGCGAATGGCGCATAAAAAATATTCTAACCCAACTCTGTCAGACGCTAGAGCCCAGAAACCTTGGTTTAAGATGCCACCGTCTTTGACCTGTTATGACCTCAATATTGGCCTGAGCCAAAAAGTGACCCATGTAGTTTCTCCATGAATTGTTGTGAGCTATCCGCCAGCGTTCGCATTTTTCGCTATCCCGCATAGGAACCGAGTTCGAGGGGCTATGTTGGAATACCCCCACCGCCTCCCCCACCAGGGCAAAGTTGGCCCCGAGGCCCACGGGGGCCGGTGTTAAACTGAATATTGCCTCTTAACGGCTGAAAACTTTACTGTTTAAAGAATTGTATAAAGTTTCTATATTTATTATTTGTATGTTTTGGACCTGATGATCAACTGAGAGTGAGTACTTCCCAGCTCTTCAATGAAAATTCACCTTGCTGTTTTCACTTTCCATAGCTAAAGCATAGAAATCAAACGTCTGGAAACTGTATATTTCAATAAAGGCAGAACTGTATCATTTCAGTTATAAATCACTTATGAATTGCAGAAGTAAAAGTAAAATATCACGCAGAGTTAAAAGTGAGAGTACAACCTGTTCAAAACTGGGAGTGGCCACGGCTCTTCCGGTAAGAGTACACTGAGAAGCCATTTGATAGACATTTCATTGTTTTCCTAGACATTATCGTTCGTGGAGGAAAAGGGTGAAAATTAGCCTCATATCGACCCCGTTCTCTCGGCTAACCACGTGCTATGAGGTCATGTTTAGAAAGTGAAATAATGCTCAAGCTTCGCTGCGTCGACAAATTTGTCTTGCTTGAACTTCTCCAAAACCTACATGCTAAACGTGGCTGTGGTAGTGGTGACTGCAAATGCCTACAACTTTCTTTAATGACTAGTTTGCAACTTGAAAATATTTTAGTTAAAAAATAGCAGAAATTAGTGTGTAAATTCCAATAATAGCCTGGTTTAGCTAAACAAAAACGTTTCACGAGTATTCGTATATGTGACGGAAATAGAGAGGTTCAATCTGGCACAAAGCATGACAGACAAGACTGCATTCATTATTGAAAATTCCCTTATAACTATTTCAGTCTGGAATTGCACTAGGGTGCCGCATTCTCCTTAACACCCGCACTGGAGAGGGGTCTGGCACTAGCGCGCTCCAGAAGGTGGCCTGGTAAGCCCCCTAAGATCTAAAAAATGGCGTAGGAAAACTCCGGTTGGGGAGTGGGTGATTACTATAATCATCTACATCCAAACCCATTTGTACTGATCTAGGTCAATATTTGCAGGGTCAAACGAGGTCAAAAAGGTCAAATTTTATCCATACTGGTGACCTATTGGGAAATACCGTGACTATGCGGGAAACTGACAAAAACCAGCAAAAGGCGGACCAGAATAATATAGGGAAGGTCACAAAGACTCTTTGCTACAATTCTGGGGTCAAGGTCATTCAAGGTCATTCACCTATGAGGTCACAGTATGGTATAATGTACACTATGACCAGCACTATAGCAACTGTTTGGCGGGAAATGAGGATTGACTTTTACCAACGACCTTCGAGCTTGACCTTTGACCTTGACATTTTACCTTAAATATGACGTCATAGCATAATATGCTTCAGACCAGGTAACGCCATTCGACCGGAAGCACTGGGGTCAATGACCTTGAATGTACTGATATGACATTGACCTGTGACCTTTGAAATTTACCTTGCTCTTTATATGAGGTAACTTTGACATATCATCTCGGTTATATGACGTCACCACTCGGCCTCTAATGCAAACGAACTGGTCCGACCGTGTGATTATGGCGATCTCAAAATGCAGGTCTGACTTTGAAAGTCTATAAGTGAAAAAAATTCGACCGATTTTAAATTTTTCAATCAACCAACCAATCAACGCGCCGCTAAATTCTCTCAAATGTGACCAAGTTTCGTTAACGAACGCTTCTCCGGTCACCTTGGAAAAATAGGTGGAAGGCCTTTGAGCCCTCCCATCCAGGGCGCGTGTTAAGATTACGTGTTAAGATATCAGTGGGGGGAAACTGTGGTCAGCGTTCCCAAGAATAGCTACGTTCCCAATAATGGGAATATTGACCCATATTTGGGAACGCTTCTTCCATAAATGGAAACGCACGTTCCCAAGGATGGGAACGCCCGGAACGATGTTTTCAGAAAACACAACAGGCCACCCCGTGGCGCAGCTGGCAAGGCGCCACGCTTGGGTGTGGAAGGCCCCTGGATCAAGGCTGACCTGTGGCGCCTTTTCCGCGGCCGCCTCCTACCAGGAAATAGCGGTACACTGGGGAGTGCGCGCCGCAGCAGGGAATCACCGCCGTGCCAGCCGGCGTCCTGTTTGTGGGCGCACGGGCCTGATCGGCCTTTAAACTGATCCACCGGTCTGGTCTCCCGCCCGCGGCCCTCTGTGAGGGCTCGGCCTGTGCCGGGCGCTGCGGCTTGGGAGACCGGAGCGCCTATGGCCCGCCGAGTGCGTGCCGCTGTCCCGTTAGGGTGCCGGCAAATGGAAACTTCCGCTCTGTACATAGTGTGAGTGCGTTGTATGAATGAGACTAAGCTACTAACACAAAATGTTCCCAGAAGGGAACGCAAAAATATTAAAAAACACACAACAGGAGCTTAGAAAAGACAAGGGGAATCTTTCTACCTGGTCAATTTTAACTCTTCTTAAAATTTGAGGGGGAGTTCTACTTTGAATTAGAAAATCTGTCTTTGAACCCTCCCTCAAATATTCGTCTAAACTGCGCGATCCAGCCCCAACGGTAAAGAACGATGGAAAGATTGCTCTGAAACTGTGCAGCCAGACAGGTATTATTTTTTTAGATAATTTTGGGGAAATTCAATGAAAAAATGGTAGTATAAAAACAAAATTCCAAAATTGTAGACGGAAAAAATATTTCTCTTGGCGTCACACAGTTGCTGCCCACCATGTGCTGACGAATGAGGAAATAGAGGAAAACCGTGCCTTTCATCTGTTTATGAAGTAAGTAGTGCTTAAAAGTGGTATTTTCGCATTTTCTAAGCTTTTTTATATTGATTTGTATCAGAAAGTTCTTAGATCCTGTAGTTTTTGTCCCCAAGATCGTTTGAATTATTCCGTAGTGTTTTGATGAATTATAGTGAGCCGATGCATCAACTCGATATTTTCTACTGGGGTGCTTCATTCATAGGCAGATCCAGGCGGGGAAAGAGGGTCACGTTTCCCCCGATCGACCCTCGGCGCCCCACCCCCCATCGACCCTCGGCGACCCCCCTGATCAACCCTCGGCGCCCCTTGAAATGGTCACGGCGCCCCCTGATAGGTCGATGGCGCCCCCCTGATATGTTGCTTCCCACCGCCCCCCCAGGATGCGAAAATCCGATAAGATTTTGCGCCCACCTAATAGGGGTTCCCTAGGGTCTCAATCCCCCCCTCAAGATATCAGAGTGCATGTAGTAAAAACATACGCGGAGACTGATCGAAGGCTATGGCGGGAGACGCTTGAGCCCCCCTCCCCAAAGAAGTCCTGGATGTGAAAATTGGCCACTCTATGATAGAATTTGGCACCCCCTGCTCGGATGACGCCCACTTTCGAAAAAAAAACTTGGATCCGCCTATGCCTCCTTCTACTCCTTTGAGCCTGCTTCATGCAGGGGTAGGGGTAGGCCTTTATCCTTGGGCCGCTATCATAGGCGGATCCAGGATTTCCGATCGGGGGGACGCCTTCCCGGGGGCGCCATTCTTTACCGGAAGACCCTCTCGGATGGGTGCAAAATCCTATCGGTGGGAGCCGATTTTCGCATCCTGGGAGGGGAGGGGGTGGGAAGCAGCATTTCAGGGGGGCCCGTGACCATTTCAGGGAGCGCAGAGGGTCGATGGGGGGCACAAACTCCCTTTGCCCCCTGGATCCGCCTATGGGGCACGTGCCCACTTTGCCCCCTGGATCCGCCTATGGCCGCCATATTTTTTCCGGAAAACTGACATATTGAAATAATTCGGTAGATATACACCTTTATTTGTTTCAAGCTGTCTGAAATTCCAGTTTGAATCTACGATGGCAAATGCGTTTCCAAATATGGGTCATTGTTCCCATTGTTGGGAACGTAGTCATTCTTGGGAACGCTGACCACAGTTTCCCCACTGATATACAGGTATTTCTCTTTGTAACATAGCAGCCAGGAAAGGCGCAGAACAAAAGGGTCGACAAGCTTCTTTTTTTAAAGTAAATTGTGTTTTTAAAATTCCGGTGTGGCCACAACCACCAGAACTTTGAACTCTTCCTAGCGATCCACCACTATTCTTTCGTTTTGAGCACTCTGTTCCAGTGGCGGATCCAGGAGGGGGGCAAAAAGGCAATTGCTCCCCCTTCCCCAAACGGAAAAGCTCGGGGCAAAACTATGTTTTTGCCCCCCACCCAAAGCGATCGACCTCCTTTTTCCCCGACTTCTTTTTAGCTTGTAAGCAAGATTTTGGTGCTTCAACTCTCAACTTCAAACAGAATTAGTGAACTTCGGTGTAAATATTGGGGCTTGGATAGGAAAAAAGTATCTTGAGCCCATATTTTTTCACCCTGTGGCGTTTTTTCGTCTCCAGTTCCCAAAATCCTACCGAAAAGGCATATTGGAGCGCAACTTTTCACTGCGTGACGTTTTTCTTTTGCTTTTCGACTTTGGTTTGCCCCTCCCAAACCAACCGGCTAGATCCGCCACTGCTCTGTTCAGAAGCTGAGACGCGCCGGACAGTCAACTACTGCCGAGTTCAGGAGATACAAATATAATTAATGTTCGGTGCAGACCTTATCGATCGATAATTATTCCCAGGACCAGACGGACTGGTGGTCAACACCGCCGGTGCACGCGGGGCAGCCGGCCTATTGATGGCTGGAGGTCGCACCAGAGGGGTGCAGACTGTTTCTGTGCCTTAGCTATATGCGGTAATATCTTATCACTCTAACGTATGATAACCAGGACAACAACTTGTTGTTTGGGGTTTTAGGGCGCTTCAACTGCATGGTCAGTTCACGCCCCACTATGGTTATGTTACAAACGAATATCGGTATAGGGAGTTCGAAAGTATAGAAACATTACTGTGTCAACAGAACAGTTAATCCCGACATAATACTCATACTATGAAATACTTAACTACGTCTCCCAGCTTCTACCGTCAAACATCTCCGAGACGCACCAAGCTGTTCGAGCGTTCCACTCCAGGGGTGGTCTATCCATTCTCTCCGGGTACCCAAGACCCTTTGGCGGAGAGCGGCGCAAGAATGTTGTGTCTTTATCCATGTATGCTTCGCCCGGACTCTTGGTCCGAGATGCCTCCCATCACTAGCGGGAGTGGGTCGCGGCCCATCCTGCCAAACATGCAGCACGTTTCCGATGCTCTCGGTGGAACCAGAGTGAAGCCTTGGCTGAAGAAGCTCTTTTTGAACCCTCAGCACCCAAATTCTTTTTCCCTTCGAGTCCCGAAATGCAAAGTCTGTGTTCTCTTCTCTCGTGTGTTGAGGGGATTTTTCCTCATATCGTAAGTTTGGGGAGGAGAGCCTGCTTTTTCCGTCGCGCGTCTTTGAGCCTGGGTATTCCCTGTTGGTTGTTTTCGCGGGCGGTGTTTGTGGAGGCGGAGGTGGTCGAGGGTATGGCGGCGGCATTAGCCCTGCATCACCGTGACCCGCAGGTGAGATGTCTCCAACCTGTTCTTTGCTCACGCCACGACCCTTTGGAGGTGCAGAGGAGGACCGCTCGGAGCCAAGCCTTTTGGTTGTATTGTTTGAGTGTTCTGGCTTTTGATTCTTTGGACGTCTGTTGTGCTGGGATTGTTACGGTTGTACGGGTGGGCAATGCACTTCCTGGTTTTTTGGGTGTGGGTCCTGAGGTCTGTGTCACAGCAGAGGGCATTTCTGTACTCAGAGAGCCGGTAACATCTGCTCGGTTGACCCGCGCATGCTTCGCTGCAGGAGGTTCCTTGGACCGTTCTGTGGCTTTCTCTGTCTGAGCTTCTGAATGTTGCCTACCGTGAACACCCGTCTGCACCCTTTTGTCAGTGGTGTCTCTACTCAGACCGTCAGGCTGCAGTGCTGGTACCATCGCGACCGAGGCCTCCGTTGGCTCTGTCTGGACACCCTTTTCAGAAGTGACAGGTTGGTTGTCAGGCTGTTGCACCTGACCACCGAGCAGACTCATAAACTCGCGCTCGGACAGGTGCATGATGTCCCGCATGGGTGAATCCATGCTCGCAGGTGACTTAACACGCTGCGTCTTTCCCACCAGCGCATCACGATAAGGAGAGGAACGAGCAGTAGTCCTCTGTTCTGTCGTCGGTTCGAACGATCTAGATGTTTTAGCCTGGCTGTCTCGTGGTACGACAGTTTCTGCGGGAGTAGTCCCCAAGACTTTGGCCTTTAACCTCTCTCTCTCGGAGAGAAACTTAGGGCATGTACGTGACCACGCTTCATGGTCTCCACTGAATACCGCGCATTTCGAAACGTCAGCCTCGCAAGCAGCTGACCCGTGGCCCACCGTCGAACATTTCCCACATTGTTCCTGCCCTTTACATGACTTCGCTACGTGACCGTATTTTTGGCAGCGGTAACATCGTGTGGGGTCCTGCACGTACTTGCGAACACGTACGGAGAGCCAATCAACCCGGATATTCCTAGGGAGCTCCTTGCTGTCGAAAGTAACGACGAAGGTATTCGTCGGCACGAGTTCGCCATCCAGTCTCCTGCTCATTCTCCGTACTTTGGTTACGCCCTGCTCCTCCAGACCGATCAGAACATCTTCTTCCGTTGAATCAGCTAACTCCCGATAAGTAACAACGCCTACAGCGCTGTTCTTTGTCGGATGGGGAGCAACAGAAACTGGTACACACATCACAGACTTACCCTCGCCTAAAAAGGAGAGGCTTTTGGTAGACAGGAGATCACGCGTTTCTACCTCCGAAGACATGGTCACTTCCAATTTCGTGCTCGAGTGCCGATAAACGTGGGTTGTGGTTCCAAATTTTGATAGGGCCTGACCAACCTGAAAGGGGTTAAGCTTGGTCACCCTCATCCAGTGTGATAACCAGAACTCTGGGAGTGACTTTGTCTCCCGCAGGAGAAGAAGAACCAGTCTGGTCGGGTCTAGTTAACGCGGGGGGTCTGTCATCTGTGGAGTCCATCACAGCAGCGGTAGCAGAACATACGCTCGGGGTTGTCCGGTTCGAAGCAGAGATCTGAGTCCGTAAGGTCTGTCCAGTAGAAGTTAATGCTTGAGAGAACGCCATGAGAAAAGTATTTACCTTCGGCCCCCCGGGTTGCCAGCTGTCAATAGCTGGGCCCGGGGGCTGGTACAGTGCCTACGGGGGCAGGTGCGCCCGTCTCAGAGGGGCGAGAGGTACTCACACAACCCCTCCGATCAGAACGCACCCACCCCCTTGACGCCATCAGCCCAGTGGGCCGGCAGGGCCATGAGTCGGGACGAAGCAAAACGCGGCAGCCCTCACGCAGCGGAGACTGCGGTCCACCAGGCGCGCGCAACAGGCCGAAGTCTCGCAAATCGACGGTTTCCGAAACCCCGGCCCGCGTCGCGCCCGGCAAGAACTATCAACAGTCCCCACCGCGAAGGGCGCCGCGCCGCACGCCCGAAACATAACCCCCCTGCCCAGCTGAACCGCTGAACCGAGCGACAGTGCCCGTAGACACTGCCGCGTAGCTAGGCCGCCCGCGGCAGCCTACAGACGGCTTATCCTCGGTTAGATCGAGATATCTGGGCCAAAGGGGGCGTGTTGGAGCCCTCGGGACTGACCCGCCCGAGGGGAGACCTCAACCCCCCAGGATCCCGTCAACCTCGTCGCCGGGGCTCGAGATAGGCCTCGAGTGGGCGCCTTACACCCATAAAATGCCGAAGATGGCAAATAACTGTGGAACCAACAACTAAAGCATAAAAAAGGGGGCAGGAACTAAAAATAATCAACAAAATAAGAAAACAAAAACAAACAGGAGCTACATACTGGGAGGTGCAGGACAGAGCTGACCCGATCCAATATGGTTACCGACCAGGTAACGAAGGGCCCGTAAGGCAGTCATCAGCACCACCGCGGATCTCATCACCAGAGCCGCCGACGACAGACGCCGACTCTAACCGACCGAGGTCGGAAGAGGCGGCGGCCGCCGGAGAGCCAGACATGATGTGTCCGCGTTGATGCGTCGACATGCCTCCCACGGCTGACTGGGGCCCCGGGCGCGTCACTCTCCGTTGCTCCAATCTTTACTTGCCGGACGAATCCGGCAAGTGAAGATCGGTCCTCTGAGGGGCAGGACCACAACGCTGCTGTGACTTGGGAAGCACAAAGGCAGGTACACAAAGGTAGCTGTTGTGACTTGGGTAGCATATAGGTAGGTACACAAGTACACAAAGGTAGCTGCTATGACTTGGGTAGCATATAGGTAGCTACACAAGTGCACAAAGGTAGCTGTTGTGACTTGGGTAGCATATAGGTAGGTACACAAAGGTAGCTGCTGTGAATTGGGTAGCATATAGGTAGGTACACGAAGGTAGCTGCTATGACTTGGGTAGCATATAGGTAGGTACACAAAGGTAGCTGTTTTGACTTGGGTAGCATATAGGTAGGTACACAAAGGTAGCTGCTATGACTTGGGTAGCATATAGGTAGCTACACAAGTGCACAAAGGTAGCTGCTGTGACTTGGGTAGCATATAGGTAGCTACACAAGTACACAAAGGTAGCTGCTGTGAATTGGGTAGCATATAGGTAGGTACACGAAGGTAGTGCTATGACTTGGGTAGCATATAGGTAGGTACACGAAGGTAGCTGCTATGACTTGGGTAGCATATGGGTAAGGTAGCTGCTGTGACTTGGGTAGCATATAGGTAGGTGCACAAAGGTAGCTGTTGTGACTTGGGTAGCATATAGGTAGGTACACAAGTGCACAAAGGTAGCTGCTGTGACTTGGGTAGCATATAGGTAGGTACACAAACGTAGCTGGTGTGACTTGGGTAGCATATAGGTAGTACACAAGTACACAAAGGTAGCTGCTGTGAATTGGGTAGCATATAGGTAGGTACACAAGTGCACAAAGGTAGCTGTTGTGACTTGGGTAGCATATAGGTAGGTACACAAACGTAGCTGTTGTGACTTGGGTAGCATATAGGTAGGTACACAAACGTAGCTGTTGTGACTTGGGTAGCATATTGGTAGGTACACAAACGTAGCTGCTATGACTTGGGTAGCATATAGGTAGGTACACGAAGGTAGCTGTTGTGACTTGGGTAGCATATAGGTAGGTACACAAACGTAGCTGTTGTGACTTGGGTAGCATATAGGTAGGTACACAAGTGCACAAAGGTAGCTGTTGTGACTTGGGTAGCATATAGGTAGGTACACAAACGTAGCTGCTGTGACTTGGGTAGCATATAGGTAGGTACACAAGTGCACAAAGGTAGCTGTTGTGACTTGGGTAGCATATAGGTAGGTACACAAACGTAGCTGTTGTGACTTGGGTAGCATATTGGTAGGTACACAAACGTAGCTGCTATGACTTGGGTACATATAGGTAGGTACACGAAGGTAGCTGCTGTGACTTGGGTAGCATATAGGTAGGTACACGATGGTAGCTGCTATGACTTGGGTAGCATAAAGAATGAAGGAAATTCTGCGGACCACTACTTGCCAACTTGCCAGTGCACAGCCCCTCCGTTTAATTATGTTCCCTGGTTCAATTTCACGACTTGGTAATAAGTAGAGTATAGGCCGCAAAGGTGGAGCATAGTAATTAAGATTCTGAGGACGGTCTGTATACGAATATATGATTACCGTGAGTTGGGCATCCAGAATTCGAGGAGAAAGGACAACTAACTACTTATCTAACAATCATGCTCCTCGGTACAGCACTCCGAAAGCGATCTGCTGAATGTGTGGCATTGTTCATTCACCCCAAATTCAAAACATTGCCTGATCTTATCACTGACAGCTTCTTCAAACCCCAACGAATCAATACCAGCGATATTGTGGTCACCTTGAATTGTGTTGTTACCATCACTTTAGTCCAAAATCATCCAGATACCATGCAATCAACCTGTCACTCAGGCGTGGCTTTGGTGAAGTCCACATCAGTGGGCGTCACGAACCGGCAGTTAGAGGCCACGAAACGTCACTAAGCGCGTGCTGTGATAGCGGCGCACCAGCCGGCCGGCGCTTTAGACTGCTGAGGCGTGAGAAAATGCACTTATTCCTCACCGAAAAATACAAAGTGTAGTCAAAATAGTCGACTAATGAGCTAAATGGATGTTTTGACTCTATAGATCAAATATTGACTCTTCGAAAAGAAGTATCTTCCTCAAGTGCAACTGGATACTTGCATAACCGGAAATGATGAATGATGAATGCCAAATGGTAATCAATTAACATTATTTTCGGAGAACAAGCGACATCTAGTTAAAACATCGGTGGAATTAGTTAAGACGAACACCTCAGTCTCATGGAAGCTTTAGGATCATGTTTTAATTTTTCCCTTAAACATTAAAATAATTCAAATGCTGAGTTTTTGGAAGCCTCCTTTTTATTGTTAACTTCGGTGACATTTGTGAGTGGGCTGGAAGATTAAATTGCGTTTCTTGTCCTCTAGCTTACCTCAACAAATTCAGGGCTGACCAACTGCAAGTAGTTTCCAGAAAACGACATGGAGCCAGAACCTCCAAATTTTACCGGAGGTGAACCACTCAAAATATGAAGACCCCAGCTCTGGCCTGCCGTTGGGAGCCCAGATTCAGGGTGTACGGAACTTGCAGGACCCGTTATATTCGGGATGGGCTATCTCTACAGGAACATTTGTTTATTTTCTTGTCCTTAAAAACATTGTCAATATGTAGAAATATAGGGTGTTAGTGGGTAGATTTATGGGTTTAGGGTGTAATGTCAAAATATAGGAACATAGAACGCCATCCCCAGGTGATTTTCAGCCCTGTGAGGAGTGTGTCAGCCTCAAATATCATTCTTCTTGGAATTGAACACAGCTTCCCTGTTTCTTATGTGAAATATAATGAATAACAAAGTAAAATATAACAGTCTTCCATTCAAGTCATTTTTCAATGATGAAGCCAGATATGTTGTGACAGAGTAATCACCCTTGATAATGTTGAGAGAGTCTTCGTCTTCGCAAAAATGAAAGAAAAATTGTATTTATATTCCAGCCTACCAGCTACCAGCTTAGCTCAGCGTTTTGGCACATATCTCACTTGTACCATTAGAACCACCGCGCTTATTCAAATAAAAGTCCTCAGGCTTGAAGTCTAAGCACCACTCCTCACTCGCATTATCAATCGGTGAATAGGCCATTTGTTTCCATTGTTTGTGGTGCAACCATTCATGCATGTCAGGAATGTTTTCGGCCACCGCCAAATGTTTTCCAGTGGTGACCCATATCCAAGGCGACATCAATCTCTCCGCGCGTCTGGCAGAGTACAGAGCCACGAAATAATCGTCCAAATGGCTGTATCGCCGAGACCGGGCCGACGTAGAGCGATGTCGCGCGCGACGGCGACCCAGAGAGCCCGAGGACAATCAGCAGGAGAGACCCCTAATTCGATCACAGCCGCTAATAGGCACCGATTCTAATCTATGTAAGTGCTGGCATGAAAATAATATGGAAGATTAAAAAACGAGCAATTGCAGAATGGCCTACAATTGAATTAGGGTGCGACGGCGGAATATATCGGGCTCCCGCCTAGCTACGCGGCCCAGTGACATTTGCGACTTGGGCGCGGGAGGATGGTGTGGTGGAAGAACGTGCTGACCACTGTGTCGGTGGAGAGGCGAACGCTGGGTGCGCGCTAGTGATTAAAACAGCCAGCAGAGCGGGCGGCAGGGTAGGAGCGAAGCCGAGTGGTGCTGCGTCACGCGATGGCGGCCGTTTTTACCGCTGCAGGCTGAGAACCCGCGCGGGGGTGTACAAAACAGTTTGGAAACTGATTCGGCGCTGGAAGTGACGATTCAATTCATGGAGTGTGAAAAGCTAGTTGAAAAGAAGTGATAGAATATTTTATACTTTTGAGCATCCTTGTATGGTGTGTATTACAGTGCGACGACGATACTGAAAGAAAAATTGGGTACGGAATGAAGGTAAAACATGGTGCAACCATGATTTAAACCTAATTTTTAAGTCAACACAAGGACTGAATAAACTGATTTCTGTGAGAAGGCACGTCTGCGGTTTTGCCGTTTGCTTTGGTTTGCCGTATTTTCTAGTAACAACGATTGCTGGGGTTTAATGGCGCATCAAGTGTCAAGGTAATACAGCGTCACCGACTCTTCTAATGTTGGGAGCAGTTTGGAGGATCAGATCAACCTATTGAGAAGCTCTGCCGTGATTTAAACATGGGACCTGTGGATTATTTTCGATAACTATAGACAGTAAACATGAGCGGTGGCATGCTACTCACAAGAGGTGTAAATTGAATCTCACGCTCAACGCGAATAGGTATAACATGCAAAATAAGCAGCTGTTAAAATTTACTGCCACTCGTAAAATTATTAACCGCAAAAAATTGTATATCGTCCGATTCTACTGGCTTGAAAGTTTGATACATATAGGTTGAGGGCGACATCTTTTAGTTTTATAATTTTTAAGCTTAGTGTACCACATTCAGAGTTCACAGTCCTGGGACCCTTAATTTTCCTCCATCAACAACATTTACTGGTCCCTTACCTCAGACGCAAGCACGTAGATTCCGCCTCGATCAGACAAATTCTATACCTTTTGAAACGGAATGTGGCACCTTGGTGCAATTTCAGACCGTACTGGTTTTAGGGGCAACCTGTATTGAAAATAATGAATTTGGCCTTATCTCGGTAAAAATGACTGTAGGTCTATCATTTCGCCTTATCCAAATTTTCTTTGTTAGAGGAAAGAAAGCCTCCAAACCCGCGTGACGTCAAATGGCCTTACGATTTGGTAGTGCTTTGTGCCGAACTGAACCCCTTTGATTTGCGCCACAAAGGGCATGAATGTAAATGAAACGTTTTTCGGCTTTACAATTCTATTGTTAAGAGCCAAAATGATACTTGTTAATTCTTTGCTATTTTTGTGATACATTGAAACATATCTCACGTTTCAAACTCGTCATTGAAGAGAGTTATACGCATTTACAGTCGCCAGTGGTAAAGGCATGCTTAGCACCTTTTTTAGAGGTTAAAGCACTTAGCAGGCGTTGAGCATTACGTCACGTTCCCAAGGTCACCTCATACCATGTGACCACCCGCGGGGTAAGGGTTTTCTATAGGAGGTTATTTTTTAACGTTTTCTCCGCTAGCCTTTAGTTCGAATACAAAAGAAATCGATATCGGTCAAGTGGTTTCTCGGAATGCTTTATCGCATGGCTATCTCAATTAAAATCCCATTATGACTGTCGTATCAAATTTCCTGTAAACATTAAATGCTGAAGTTTTTTTCCAAAACGTGGAGCGAGAGTGTAAAGATAAATTTGAATATTCAGTCGGATTGTTCAAATTCACATTTCTTATATCCCTAGCGTGACACAGACAGCAAAACTAGCAAAGGCGGCTCAGAGGCCCGGCCCGAGGACAAGTTTTCTCAAAGTGATACTTCAAATATCACAGGGATATGTTTATGACAGTAATCCTGTCCACACGCAATGGCATTGACCAGTTCCCACGCTCGGCAGAAGGCGGCCAACAAGCACGTTGTTGGGGGAGGGGTAAGCCAAAAGATTGAGCTAAATCACGAATATAGATTTCTAGGGAATGTAGCACCTTGGTCGAATCCTGGAATTGAGTGTAATTAGGCGTGCTTTTAGCCGAAAATAATGAAACCACTCATGATTTCTCTGAAAAATGTACAATAAGCTCAATATTTTGATTTTTTAAAATACTCCTCTAGAAAAAGAAATAAATATCAGACCGTGGATGATGTCATGATCTGGCAACCACGACATTACTCGAAAGGCTTCAAGGGCTTCGATTGGCTGATGCTCATCGCGACGTCAGCATATATCGTCACACCAGCAGCTCACAACAATGGCTGCCTGGCGAGAAGTACATGAAAGGTACATTTCGGGTAGGTTTTAGCTTTTTTCTACGGAAATATCGAGTTCCAAGACAAATGATATATAGAGTACCGGGTTTTCCAACTTGCTTTACAACTTTGCTATCTCAGTTAAAATCACGTTATAACGGTGCCACATTCCCTTTAATTAGAACTCAAATTTGATCCTTTTAGAAAACTAGATCCAGTGCGGCCTCTTCCCTCCACTTATGTTGTTGTTTGATGGATGCCTGCAGCGCTTGTCGAACAAAACAGGCGGGAGTCCAGCACAGGGATGACTGGGCTTTCAAGACAACATGCGATTTGGTGCCCTAAAAAGGATGAAAGTTGAGTCCATAAGAAAATAACAGCTATTCATGCTGTAGTGCAGTATTCCGCCCCCCCCACCCAAAAGTCAGCCCCTCACACCGTGCAGGTTGGCCTACCAGCTGGGCCGGTCCACCTGCCAGCCGGGCCGGACCATGGCCTGCCAGCCGGGCCGGTGCACCTGCCAGCTGGGCCGGTGCACCTGCCAGCTGGGCCGGACCATGGCCTGCCAGCCGGGCCGGTGCACCTACCAGCTGGGCCGGTCCACCTGCCAGCTGGGTCGGTCCACCTGCCAGCCGGGCCGGTCCACCTGCCAGCCAGGCCGGTGCACCTACCAGCTGGGCCGGCCCATGGCCTGCCAGCTGGGCCGGTCCACCTGCCAGCCGGGCCGGTGCACCTACCAGCTGGGCCGGCCCATGGCCTGCCAGCTGGGTCGGTCCACCTGCCAGCCAGGCCGGTGCACCTACCAGCTGGGCCGGCCCATGGCCTGCCAGCCGGGCCGGTGCACCTACCAGCTGGGCCGGCCCATGGCCTGCCAGCTGGGCCGGTCCACCTGCCAGCCGGGCCGGTGCACCTGCCAGCTGGGCCGGACCATGGCCTGCCAGCCGGGCCGGTCCACCTGCCAGCCGGGCCGGTGCACCTGCCAGCTGGGCCGGTCCATGGCCTGCCAGCTGGGCCGGTCCACCTGCCAGCCGGGCCGGTGCACCTACCAGCTGGGCCGGTCCACCTGCCAGCCGGGCCGGTGCACCTGCCAGCTGGGCCGGTCCATGGCCTGCCAGCTGGGCCGGTCCACCTGCCAGCCAGGCCGGTGCACCTACCAGCTGGGCCGGCCCATGGCCTGCCAGCTGGGCCGGTCCACCTGCCAGCCAGGCCGGTGCACCTACCAGCTGGGCCGGCCCATGGCCTGCCAGCCGGGCCGGTGCACCTACCAGCCGGGCCGGTGCACCTGCCAGCCGGGCCGGTGCACCTACCAGCCGGGCCGGTCCACCTGCCAGCCGGGCCGGTCCACCTACCAGCTGGGCCGGTCCACCTGCCAGCTGGGCCGGTCCATGCCACCGCTCGTGCAAACACGGGTAGTGCAGAATGCTGGCTAGCTTTTACTTTCTAAGTTTGTACCCTTTAATGAAATAAGTCGGGCATAAGGGTGCCATGAGGAAGCATGATGGCAATAATAATAATTAGACCTTATCGTAAGGAGGATAGTAATGAAACCTGAAAAATATCAAAATATTTCATGCATGTCTAGCTAAAAATCACCTGTACTTAGACAGGAGACAAGAAAAACGATGTTGTCCACCAAAAAACGCCATAATGTTTCACAATGTTTCTGATAGGTATATTAGATTACCTTTATTACCCCTAAGCACCAACATACAACATCCATGACCGATTTTAAGATAACTTCAGTGCTTTATATAGTTTATGATACCATTTCATTTACGACTGTTATAAAAATCTCCCAGAACTTAGCAGAATAGTGGAGCAATATCCCATTAATGTCTGCTGGCAAAAGTTTTGCTCTAATTCATATATTTGCGTGCCAGAAATTATATTTCTATATATTTTAACAACCCTGAAGCTGCAGCATTGTGAAAACGAAAATTCCGCGAAAGGGGGCCCTCCAAGCAAGATACAAGGAGCCATATTTGGGGGTTCTATGAAAATTGTCTTCCTTTAGAAAAAAAAATAAAATTTGGCCCTAAAATGAAGGGTTTTAAAGAGAATTGCAAGATCAGCTCAGGAATCATATAAAACCAAAATGTTAAAACTTATCATAACTAATTTTCAAGATTTCTTCAATTTTCATTTTACCTAAAATGCTGGGATAATCAATGACGCTGTCGATATGAAAATTACTTTGAAAGCCTCCAAAGACAAGGGTCTTAGAGTGGCGAAGCTGTCACTTCGACGGAAAAATCTCATTGTTAAGCAATAGCGGGAAAATACAGCACGTCTTTCCTGTACGCCAGGTATTGTGGTTGCAGCATGTCACGCATAAACAATTTCCATAACTTTATCTTTTTACCTGCATCATATAGGACTTTACCTATCTCAGGAACACGTTAGATGGTACAAACGGGTCGGCCTTAAGCAGAGAAGCGGAATCCGCTCCTCGAAAGGGGCGAACACGGTCCTCGCTACTTATACCTGTTTTGTCTGCCAGTTCCTGGAAATTGACGATGCACTGGGCTCTTGAATAATCCGTCGTAATTGACTGCGCTCCACTTATCTTCTGACGAGACTACAACCTGAGTTGAATATTTTTCTAGCTCGCATTAGAGCCGGCGTCATCACAAGAAGCTTCCCCAGTGCAACAAAGCCTTATCACCCTCCGGTAATGGGGTTCACGCCTTTGCAGGTACGGGGACGCGTACACCCCCTTTCCTTGCAATATCAGGAACCAAATTCGGTAGCGAAAAGCGGGAAGTGCCGTTAGATAGCCCGTTTAGATCTCTACCAAGATTGTCATCAACATTTTTGGTAGAGACCTGGCCCAAAAATTTCGTGAAAATTTCTTTGGTCATGTCTTTTTAGGTTAATAGAGGTCAAAGTATGTTCTTATAGGAATACGGTGGAAAATTACACTCTGTGTCATGACAGCTGACATAGTAAAAGCATAAGGATATATAAGCACCATTGGAATCCTATTGTCTTTCTCGATCGAGAAAAGTTTCGTTATCTTTGTCAAATCAAGTCCCTGAAATTGACCTCCACTGACCTGACCTTGTCAGATCAAGGCTAGTGTTTGTAATAAGCCGTATCATTTTAGCCCAAGTGGCAAGTCAAACACGACGTCGTCAAAATGGACGCTCTGTTTTCGCAAGAGATTTTTTGGCTAATATTTTTTCGTAAGCTGCAAAAAAGGCCAGATAACAGGGATGCCAAGTACGGTGGCGCAGCCCGCTGTGAATTTTTTTCGCTGTTTGTGAAGTGCTTTGGGGCCGGGCATCCCCTCCCCGGCCCACAGCGGAGCGTGTTAGTCGCCTCACAAACAACGAATGGGCATACAAGCAACGCAGTTTCAGTGCAAAAGCTCCAAATACAATATATGTGAGTGTGTACCTAAATAAGATAAACTGCACGGTTCAAGAAATTGGTGCAAATAAGTCATGTACCCTAAATTGTTAAGCTTGGCACGGTGCTCGTGCGCATGACAATATTAAACTTGTGCCGGGATAGTCCGTGGAGGCAATGAAGGGGAGCCACATGGCCATTTTGGATTCCCTGCTTACAGCACAATTGACCTCTAGATCGGCCAGTGGGTCTGGAGCACTGTGTAAGCCTGCCACAATAGCTTTCACGACGAGACTAATTTTGAGCTGCTGCAACATGCAAGCGTTACAACCAGCTTTTGGGCAAATT